>RXID01015377.1:0-119704 GCA_005019695.1 Trichopus zeylanicus subsp. travancoricus
TTACTGCTATATTACTATTATTATACTACTACTATTATTATACTTTTACTACTAGTATATTACTACTACTAATAATATACTTCAATACTATTATTACTACTACAATTATACTACTACTACTATATTACTGCTTTGTCTATAATACTATTACTATTATACTACTCTTATACTATTGCTACTATTTTATTGCTACTTCTATACTACTAGTACTACTATTGTACCATTACTACTGCTACTATTGTACTAGTACTACTGTTTTACTAGTGCTACTATATGGCTATTACTATTTCAACTATACTGCTTTCATACAATTACTACTATATTACTACTATATTACTAATACTAATATATTATTACTATACTATTTTACTACTATTACTACAATACTAACGCTTTTACTACTACTATTATATTGCTAATACTACTATACTAGTACTACTATAGTACTATACTTTGACTATTACTAGGACAACTATTATACTACTACTATACCATTACTCTATCCATCCGCTAGTGATAACCAAATTCAAGAGAACATTAGGTTGATTATCAGGTTAAAGGCCAAATTGGATCAAACCCTTTTCCTTCAAGAACAAATAGGCTAGCCCATGTGGAGTTCTAGTTTAGCCTATCAAAATCTTTTTAAGCGGAGCATTGCCCAATTTGACTAAATTTAATGTTACTTGAAATTCTAGGAGTCTTTTGGAATTCTAAGGCTCTTTTAACTAGTATTCAATGTATACCTTTAGTATTTTGAAGTGCTATATTTATTATACCTTATCTAGTATCTATAAGTTCCCTTTTTAATAAAACTTCTTTGAAGTTAGTTTCTGAATTGAATTTCATGGCTTATCAACTCTTATAACTTGAATTTCTTCAAGCATGATAAATTACTCTAACTTCTTCTCTGAGGTGTGGTTTCTTGCATTATAACTTCTATCTCTTGTCTAACATATGGTTATTTTACATGATCACACTAATGGTGAGATACTTATATTTTCATTTATTCCTTAACTCTCCATTCATTGTTTTTCATTTTGTTTGCTTATCATCTTATCTAAGCATATCAATCATTACAACTACTACTATACTATTAATATTACTATATTACTACTATACTACTACAACTATACTACAACTACTATTCTTGTACTACTATTACTAAAATCATGAATGAGATAAATGATATGCTCTCTTCTTGCAACACTTTGGTTGGTCTAACCTGGTGCTCCACCGATTGCCATTGCTAAATCTAGACTTGCATAACCAACTAATCCCTAGAGTTAAGTTTTGTATAAGCCTCATAGGCATAGATGAGGAGGCTATTATGGCCTTTGTTTGAAAGCTATCGGTGCTCTTATCATATACTGGTGGTGATTAGCACCTAGCTATACCAAGAGGTAGCATAGCTTCTTGTTGTACTCCACCTTCTTCTCTACCTTGGATAGCTCGATCGCCATCTCAGAAGCTAGTAGATTTGAAGAAGAAGAAGAAAAAGAGGAAGAAGAAGTGAAGGTAAGTGGCAGAGCCCAAGGGCCAAGACCATGCTTGGAAGCTTTGTTAAGTTAGATAATGAACTCGGCTGTCTTACTTCAAGCTTCTTCACAAACACTAAAAGTTGAAGCCCAAATACTAGCCAAAATAGTTTGGCTGAAATTGAAATATTTAAGCCAATTTTTAAAACCATGAAACCATGATCAAAATATGGGCTTGATTGCCAAATAAAATGGACTTTGCTATCCATATGAAAGTGGACTTGAATTGTCAATTAAATATAAATTTAATTTGCCATAAGGAAGTGGACTTTTGTTAACCATATGAATATGGAATCATTGGCCATTTAAGTACAAGCTCATATGCCACATAGAAGTAGACTTGATTGGCTATGTGAAAATAGATTTGAGTTATCATGTAAATGTGGACTTGATTGCTATAAAAGATGAACTTTAATTTGCCATATGAAGTATACTTAAATTATCATGTAAATGTGAGCTTTGTTATTACACAAAATAGACTTGATTGCCACGTGAAAGTGAAATTTATTTACCATGTAGATGCAGGCTTGATCGTCACACAAGATGGACTTTATTTTTTGTAACAATGTATGCTTTCATTCCAAAAGTCGGCTTAGGGCATTGGCAGGAGAGGGTGGTTGAGGGATTCCAATTTCACTATACATCATCAACAACCATCTTTATTTTCTAAAGGGCATTATAGATGGTCAAAAAAATGACTTTTTCCTATTGTCAAGTCTCTGGAAGACAAATACTCTAGTTTATACTAATAGACTCTTTACTTCATCCTCAAGATTTGATATAATAATATTTATCCTTAGTCCCTTGAATGGGTTTGGCCCTCACTCCCTAAGTAGAGTTAGTCTTTGTCCCCTGGGTGAGAGGTCTCTGCCCCCTAAATGGGAGGTAAGTAGTTAATTTATGCTTATGTAGACTCTTATTGCCCTCACAATCATCGTTGGTTGAGAAAAGTGTTTGATAAATCTTTCACTATAGATGATAGTGTAGATTGGGGATAGGGGGATCACTTGATAATGATATTTTCCTTTTCCTAATGGAAATCAACCATTAATTATCTGCATTTCCTCTTTTACTATGTGTCTAGGCTAATTAGGTTTCTATACTTAGAGGTGAAGTTATGTCCCACCGAACGCGTTAGAATTTGTTAAGCCAAAATTGGCCACCTAGGATAATGAGAGGCCTTAAAGAGCAATCTCAAAATAACAAATGAAAATTTCAATTTGTTTGAGTGCACAGTCAAGTATAGTAGTATTGCAGTAGTAGTAAAATAGTATAAATATAGTGGTAGTAGTATGGTAGTAGTAATAGTAATAACATAGTAATATTAGTGTAATAATATAGTAATAGCAGTCATAGTAATATTAGCAGTAGTAGTATAGCTGTAGTAGTAATAATATAGTATTGTAGTAGTTTTGTATTACTATAGTAGTAGTATAGTAGCAGTATAGTAGTAGTCTAATAATTGTCTTGTAGTAGACTAGTAGTATTAGTAATAGTCCTATAATAGAAGTAGTGAAGTAGTAGTAGTATAATACAATAATAGTGGTACTAATAGTAGTATAGTAGTATAGTAGTAGTAGTAGTATAGTGATAGTACAAGTAGCAGTTGTTGTACTAATAGTAGAATAGTAGTATAATAGTAGTAATAGCAATCGTAGTATAGCAGTATAGTAGTAGTAGTATGAAAGTGATATGACAATAGTAGTATAGTAGTAATATAGTAGTGGTAATAGTATAGTAGCAGTATAATAGTAGTAATAATAGTGGTATAGTAGTAGTACTATATTAATATAGTAGCAGTAAGTAGTAGTAATAGTAGTAGTATAGTACTAGTACAGTAGCCATACAATAGTAATAATAGTATAATAGCATCAATGGTAGTAGTACAGTAGGAGTAGTTGTATTATAGTATCATAGTAGAGTATAGTAGTATAGTGTAGTAGTAAATTAGCAATGGTAGTATACTAGTAGTAGTATTAGTAGTACTAATAATAGTAATAGTATAGTAGTTGTTAATGTTATTATGTAGCAGTAGTGGTAGTATAGTAATAGTAGTATAGTATTACAGTAGTAGTAAGTTGCACTTATAGAAATAGTACAGTAGCAGTATAGCAATATAATAGTAGCATAATGTTATAGTTGCACAAGTATTAGTAGTAGTGTAATATTAGTAGTAGTAGTAATTAATAGTATATTATTATGGTAGTAACAGTAGTAAAAGTAGTAGTAATATAGTTGTAGAAGTACCAACATAGTAACAATAATAATAGTACTATTATAGCAGTAATTATAGTATAGTAGTAATATAATAGTATAGTTATAATATAGTAGCCCCCACGTAGTAAGCGTACCTTCTGTTTGACGTCCCGAGTGGTATCGTCGTACGTGCTCTAACCGTAATCCCGCGCCCACGTCCTCCTCCTCGGGGTCGTCATCATCGCCAGTCGGCGTTTTCGTCTCGCCCTCTCGTCCGTCTGTCTCCTTAGTCTACTCGTCCTCCTCCGCGTCGTCCTCGGCCTTCCTCGTTTGATCTTCTTGCACGTCAGCCGTACCTACGTTCGCCATTCCTATGTCCTCCACTTGTCAGTCCTCTCCTCCGTCCGGTCCCGTCTGGTCATGGTACCTACTCTTCCCACTCGATACCTCCTTCGTCCTACTCCTCGGCGCCGCCATCTCGTCGCCGTCCTTCTCATCTTCGTCGTCCGATCGCGCGTTTGTTGCTCGTCCTCCCGTCTCGATTATTGTCCTCTCCTGGTGGCCGTCTCGACGCCATCCCTCCTCTCTCCTCGCCATCTAACTAGTAGTATGACAATTGTAGTATACCTCAAGAATTGGCTTAGTGGTTGTACTAACCATTTCTATGTTATAGGTCATTGGTTTGAACCTTGCTTAAAGCACAACTTTAGTGCTAAACCCCAGTTGCTAAAAAAAACAAATTATATCACTAGTATAGTTATAGTATAAGAGTAGTATTAGTAACATATATACTACTAATATTGGTATAATAGTATACTTCAATAGTAGTAAAGTAGTGGTGGTAGTACTATGATAGTAGTCTAGTAGTAGTGGTAGTATAGTAGTATAGTATGATACTATAGTAGTAGTAGTACAATAATATAGTATTATAGTATAGCAGTAGTATAGTATAATAGTACTAACAATAGTTGTATTATATAAGATCTAATAGTAATTGTAGTATGGTATAGTAATAGTATAGTAATGGTAGTATTAGTATAGTAGTAGTAGTATATTATATCAGTAGTAGTCGAGGTAGTGGTATAGTCATACTAGTAATATAGTAGAAGTAGTATTGGCATAGTTATTGTATAATATGACTACAACTACTACGACTACTATACAACTACTATGCTAGTACCACTTCCAATAAGAACCCTATCAAGGGTTGGATCCAAGATTGATTAGGAACCTAATACGGGACCAACATAAGGTCAAACCCAACTTGAATTGAATTAAATCAAACTTGAGTCTAAACCAAGTTTTGAACATTGAAGTAAATCAAATCCAATTCTAATCAAGATCTAGGTTTGAACATCAAATTGAATCAAATTAGACTTGAGTCTAAATCAAGTTCTAAATACTGAATCAAATCAAAACATAAACCAAAATCAAGCTTGAACATCAAAACTGAACTGAATTTGACTTAATCAAAATCATGTCAGTGTGAGTTGACAACATGCTCAAAGTTGTTAATGACATCTCAAGTTTAACCGACAATAAGCTAAGAAAGGTAGTTGATTATCAAGTCAAAGATGGTTAGTAGAAGCCAAGACTGCTAGTCATTTCCCTAGATCAAGTCGAACTAAAGTTAGGCTTGAACTCTCTCAATTAGTCAACTAGGCAACTTGTTCAAACAAATTTATCATCTACACCTTATTGGTTATGAAAATACTTCAAAAACAAAGAGTTACCACCTACGCCTTATTGGCTATGGAAAAACTTCGAAAACAAAGAGTTACCACCTACGCCTTATTGGCTATGGAAAAACTTCAAAATCAAAGAAGTTATTGTCTATGCCTTATTGGTATAAAAATGCTTCAAAACCAAAGAAGTTATTATCTATGCCTTATTGGGTATGAAAATGCTTCAAACCATGAAATTATCGCCAATGCCTTATTTACTAATGAAACCACTTCAAACCATGCAAATCGAACTAAAGGTAGGCTCGAACTTGCTTAGTCAATTAGCCAGGTGCCTTATTCAAACATAGTTATCACCAACACCTTATTGGCTAATGGAAACTTTGTCTAGTGGAAATACTTCAAACCCTAAAGTTATCATCAATATTGCCAGGCTAACAAAAATACTATGAACTAAGATAGAGTTATCAATAATGTCTAGAGCTAATGAAAATACATCAAACATTCTCATTCTCCTTTAATGTCTCCTTGGATGATGTTGTCAATCAAATTGTCATTACGTACCATGTATTAAGTCAAGACTTATCTAAGTCAGACTCCATATGGTCCAATGCAGGGGAGTGAGATTGCCATGCATATCAAAGCTTTTCCTCATTTCCTTTAGTTCATTTTATATCCTTTCATGATTATAAATTTAAATTTGTTTAATTGTAATATGATGGTATGCCCTTATTTAAGCCAAGTATCCCTTCTTCAAACAAGGACCTATGCCTATTGGAAGTCATTCCCACAACATCTGATTGCACATTTAAACTACCACATTATTTATTTATTATTTTGATATTACTTATCGGGATCTTCGCTATCTCAGATGGTTAGTTTTGATCCCACAAATTTTGGCATGCCTAGTGGGACTTGACTTCTCCTCCAAGTGTACAAAGATAGCCAATATGATAGATACACTAATGAGATAGATTTACAATTGAAAACTAACAAATTATGTTCTTTCTTATAGAAGAAAGCATCCAATGGCATCAACAAAGAACTTATCCACCCCAAAATATACCATCATCCTAGGGGCAATAATGGCTATGTGTGTAGTACCTTAGTCAATGGTTGTTGTAGAAGAAATTGCAGTCCAAATCAAGTTTTGAACCATTTTCGAGGCCATTCAATTCAAGGGAGCACTTACTACTATTCCCATTGAAGTTGGGGTCATGCAAGACTAGCCCACTTCTTGCCTTCAATCAAGGAGAAAGAGGCCCAATGTCATCATACCATCATTCTGGGGGTAGGTTCAGTTATGCACTTACCTTAGTCAATGGTTGCTACAAAAGCAGTTAAAGTTCAGATCAAGTTCAGGACCATCTCTGAGTTCATCTAGCTCAAGAGGACACCTACTGCTACACTAGTTGAAGTGGTCGACATACAAAACTTGCCTATTTCTCAACTTCCATTAATGGGAAAGTGAACCAATGTCATCATTTCTAATAAGAAGGGCTACTCAAATATGGAGCTAGAAATCATGTCGTAGCCAACAAAGATGTCAGTCTTCCAGTGGTTAGGACCAAAGTGAAGTTGAATCTTCGACTGCCTTCATCTAGCTCCTCACAAATGGTAATCAAAAGTGAAGCTAGACACAAGCATCGATGAAGAAGAGCTCATCTTGACTATCACAAGTAAATGAAAAGTTGTTGGAATCTTCAGCAGACTTGGGAAGCCTACCCCTCAAATAAAGTTAGTCATTAGCATCCCTACCTCCAACTTCATTGCTCTATTAAGCAATTTAGAGAAGGGTAAGAGCAAGTCATAGGGGGAATGCTCTTGCCTTCAAACTGTGGCAAAAGGGTGAATCTCTAAACAAAAGCATAAAAGTTATCATAAAGTTGTAATCCAGCATGAGAGCTTATAAAAGGAGATCACCAACACTATCAGAGTCATTTCTCACTATGACTCTAGGAGGGACCGCGAGCCTCCACTCCAGCAAACTAGACACCAAAAGAAGGCTACTCGAGCGAGGCTTACTAATGAAGAAATCCAAGAGTAGAGGGCTCTTGTCAACTAATCCTTGCTACCATATCAAAAAGAAGGTATGGAGACCTGCTCCACGAGTAGACTCTTGAGTGAGATGACTCAACAAATTAGAGAAGTTAGCCTCAACCCAGAGCCTAGACTTGATTTATAAGATAGGAACTATCATGTTCTGACAGAAGTCTTGGCCATAATTGAAAGCTCTAATCAATAAGTGACTATAGAAGCATTGCAAGAATAGCTGAGATAGAAAATCAAAGAGAAAGATGAAGCTCAAAAGAAGGTTATCAAGTTAATGGAGATAATTCTACAAAAGATCCAAAAGATTGATAAATTGGAATGGTCTCAACAGCTACCTCAAGCAGCAGAGGTAGTAGAAGGTGCATCTCCTGTAGATGAGGTTCACACAAACATAGGCCCTTCACAAAGCGCCTCCTCCAGTAAGCGATACACAATCCCAGATTTTAGGAATCGCTGATAACATAGAACTCCCAATATACATGCAATAATGAGTACAATGAATGGTAGCTACATAGTTAAGACAAAGAAGTGAGACAGGTAGGATAAATGATATTGACAAACCAAACCATAGCCATCACAACCAAGTGCCATATCCTAAGGCTATACATTGCCTAGTTTCAAATAGTTTAATGGCTTAGGCAATCTCGAATAGCATATAACTCACTTTGTAAATCTGTGCAAGGATTTAAGTAATAATCTATCATTATTACTCCATCAATTTTCATCAAGTTTGATAGGAGTATCATTCAAGTGGTATGCTAGTTTGCAACCAGAATCCATATAGAATTGGACAAAAGTAAAGGATGCCTTTTGAATTAGGTTCGGAGGAGTCAGTGATAAAGTGACCATTACAGTCCCTGTCTCAATTCCAAAGTGTGATAATAAGTTAGTTCTGGATTGTATCACAAGGTGGAGAAATATCAACATTAAGTGTGAACATCTCATGAGCCAATTAAAGGCAGTAAACCTAGTCCTCGACAATATAAGGGAAGAATGGATGACATCCTATTTAAGCACCTCTTCTATTCATACCTTTCAAGGCCTTATCATGTAAGTTAAAAAGCTAGAAAGAATTGGTCCACCAACCTTATCAAGTTCACAAGGCTTCAGATCAGAAAAGGATAAACTAAAGTATGGAGTCTTCCAAAAATATGAGGGTTTCATTCACAAAAACTAAGCAAAAGAAACCTCCAAATCCCACTATGAACAAGGGTAATCCTTAGAAGTCACTAGCACTTGGAAAGGATGGAGAAGTGGAATAGTTCAATGACCTCCAACAAAGGGTCAAAAAGTAATACTCTTTAAAAAGAGATAGGGTAGGCAAAATCTTCCGAGATGCAAAAAGCTAGGCCTCCAATTCCCAGAATCTAAGAGACTAGGCAAGGTCAACAAAGCAGATCATGCAAACTACTATCCTTACCATAGAGTCTTGGAGCATATCATTGAAGAGTACTATGTGATTAAAGTATTGGGTTGAGAAGCAATACCAAGAAGGTAAGCTTGCTCTCTTGAAGGCAGCCCTATTGGAAATGTCCACCCAATGCATCAATCATATTTTGTGTTTGAGGATCATGAACCATTTGTTGAAATCCTTTTTGGGGAAAAAGGACAATGTACCCCTGAACAAAGGCATTTATGGAACATCTACATTTCCAAAAGACTAAATAAACTAAGGAAGAAAATAATTAGAAACCCTGACAAGGATAGGATGTTGATAAAGAAAGCCTTATCAGAATAAATTGCCTTACCTTCTTGAGGCATCAAGAAGAGGAAGAATAGGAGCAAGAAGTAGAAGTTGGTTCAGCCACATGAATACAATGTCAAGAAATCAGTCATCCAAAAAAATATCAATGCTCTAGATGAATATGCTCAGAGAGATACAAGCCAAGTAACTCTTGAAGAATTCCTCCTTAACAAACATAAAGCTTTACTAGAAGACTAATGTAGGAAATGAGGAAAGTGAACCTCGGTGGCAGCATAGTCTACCATATTTACCATTTGAGGTTCACAACCAAGCCAATCCCCACCCCATCACTTCAATGATGAGGAAATTCAGGATGCAAGGCAAGAAGAAGCGAATAGATTCATTGGGGATGATACTGATGAAATGAGAGATCCCACAGGTCTCGCTAAAAGCTTCTCTAAGATGATTATCTTAGAGAGTGATTTACTCATGAGTAGGATTATGGCATGCTCAAACTATAGCTTGATATTGTGAAAGACCTAGTAGGATTATGGCATGCTCAAACTATAGCTTGATATTGTGAAATACCTAGCTATAACTAATATGAGGTTTGTCAAAGGGAAAATGCAAATGTTGAGCAAACACATGTAGGCTATGACTACCCACATGAAAAGTGTGACAAATATGATCACCATCCTCTGTGAAGAAGTCAAGAGGATGGAGAAGATCCTAGCAGAAAAGACAAAGTCATATAAATGACCTCATAGGGGTGGTAAGAAACCACTTACCAACCATCCTCAGGATCAGAATGATCACTCATGCCATTTACAATATAGTGGGTCAAGAAAGTTAGACATTATCAAAGAGAGTTAGGTAAGTCTATGACCTCTTGCTGCATGGTAACTTATATGTCCTAGCTGAATGCTGGCAAGCAGCTAACCCAACCTTCATTAGGCAATTCAACAACAAATTCTCAACTTGTTATATTATGTGAAGTCCCAATCCTAGAGCTTGTGGAAGGATGTGCTTTGCCAACTTTAGAAAAATTATGCATATAAGGCATGGATGAACAATATGACTCCATATATTTTATGGCCGCTTCAGAAGGCCCTACACTAGCAAGCACCAAAGGAAGTAGCAAGAATTTTTGGAGAGGAACAAACAAGCTAATGTTATGGCTCATTCCACCTAGCATCAAGTCAATCTGAATGTCCATGAAAGAAACATCATAAATACAAAGTCTTGAAGAAGGTTATGCCTACAGATGAAATAGAAGGGTTGATCCAAATAGTTTTTGAGGACCTTTCTACCAGAAAGCACCATGTGCCTAATTCTAATGTTGAATGGGATGATTATTTGCTAGACACATCTTCCAAGAACATTCAAGGAAGTACTGACTAGGGGCAAGTATTTAATCAGAATAGCCAAAGAGTTTTGGGAGCCAAAACTATCCCTCTAAAAGTGAGAAAATTGATGATAGATGCCAAGTTTTATGTGATCAATACTGATGCATCATATAAAGCATTACTAGGGAGGCTGTGGCTACATAAAAAAAAAAAGTAGTGTCGTTGACCCTACATCAATGCTTCAAGTAGTTGGAGGATGATAAAGAATACAAAATTGATTGTGATGTACACCCTTGGGGTGTTCATGAAGTATATTATGATGATGCAAAATACTATCAGAGATTTGACACTAATAGGAGGTCTGCTATCATCAGTCAAGTAAAGCAAAAAATTGCTAGCTTGATCTTTGCTCCTCCTCACTTGGGAAGTGATTCTAAACTATCCTCTTTAGATGAAGAAGCCTCACAAGTATTCTTGAGTGATTATACTTCTGATAAAGATGATAACAAAGGACAAATAGAAAATACTCTTCTTATTATTAAAGTTCCAAAAGGCTTGTTTAAGCCATTTGATGAGCTAAGCATTAATGCCATGAAAGAATTTATGACTTTCTACATTCCTCCATGGCATGAAGAAGAAAAAAATATATGATTTTACAAGGCAATCCCTTGTGCTCCAAGCATACATGAAATTTTGAGGACTGAAGATCTAGTAGATGATAGTGACTATCAACTGCTAGTCTTGCCTAAATATTTCTCGTACCAACTTTGTCAGATAATCAATAAATCCAATTATGAACATCCACAAAAAAAGAAATAGAGTCATTTCTTTAGAAATATATGGGATCCATCCCAAGGATGTGCATGCATTCCTAAAAGAGGAAACAAGAACACTAAAAAACTAGGCTATATTACTCCAAACACCCACACATGTCTTATGGTCAGTATTGGACACCTCTTCAATGATCAGGATGACCAAATAATATTAATACCTCACATGTGTGCCAAGGTAGCTACAACTTTTCAGACATCAAAAAAGGGTGACATCCTCGGTGGAATTTCATTAGAGCCAAAAGAAAGAGGGCATGATGCAGCAAAATACCTTCAAATGATCCTTTGCCAAACCTCACTTAACATGATGAATAACTTGGTGAAGAAATAATCATCAAACCAAAAGAATCTCCATTAGAACTTGAGGATTGAGGGCAAGTGATAGTTGATGAACTGATGAAGATCAACCTAGGCTCAGAGGATAACCCCAAGCTAACTTTCATCAGTACTCAACGTTTAGAGGAAAGCCAAACCTTGCTCAAAGCAATGCTCTAAGAGTACATTAATTGCTTTGCATGGAGCTACAAGGAGTTGCCTCGACTAGATCTTGAAGTTGCAGTCTATAAACTAGCCATCAACCTTGAGCTTCCACCAGATAAACAAGCACCTAAGAAGTTAAAACTTGACTTAGAACAAAAGGTGATAGAAGAAACAAAGAAACTAATCAAATTAGGCTTCATCAAAGAGGAAAAATATCCAGATTGGGTTGTAAGCATCATGCTAGTCAAGAAAATGAATGACCAAATTTGTATTTGTGTGGACTACCGAGACTTGAATAAAGGATGTCCAAAAAATGATTTTTCATTGCCAATAATGAAAATCATGATTGATAATATGGCTTATTTCAAAATATTCTCCTTTATAGATTGTTTCTTGGGATATGACAAAATCAAGATGCATCCTGATGATGAGAAACATACGGCCTTCAGGATACCAATTGGCATTCATTGCTACAAGGTGAGGCGCTTTAAGCTCAAGAATGTAGGCACCACTTATCAAAGGACCATGACTCAAATCTTTGATGACCTTATACACCAATTAGTGAAATGCTATGTGGATGAATTGGTAGTGAAAACTAAGTTCAAGGACAAGCGTGTCCAAGACCTAAGAGTAGTGTTCGACTACCTTAGAAAATATAACTTAAAGATGCATCTTATGAAGTGTGCTTTCAGGGTATCACCGGGAAAGTTCCTTGGCTATCTTGTCGGACACTAGGCAATTGAAATCAATCCATCTAAGATCAATGCTATCTTAGATATGCCACCACCCAGAAATTTAAAATAATTAAGGACATTCCAAGGTTGACTCGCATACATAAGAAGATTGCTAACAAATCATGATTGTTAACAAACCTTTGAAGAGATAAAAGAGTATCACCTAAATCCACCAGTCCTAGCAAGACCTTTACCTAATAAACCCCTTATCCTCTACATGCCAATAATTGAAGGATCCCTGGGGGTAATGCTTGCCCAAAATAATGAAGAGGGTAAGGAAACAATACTCTAGTATCCGAGTAGAATGCTAGTGGGGGTAGAAATAACTACTCCCCCATCGAAAAGCATTGTTTGGTGCTCATATTTGTAGTCCAGAAGCTGAGATATTATTTGTTTTCACATCAAGTCATTTTAATATCAAAGTTTAATTCAAAAAGGTACCTTATGACTAGGCCTGTAATCATTGGGGCCTAGCAAAATAGGCTTTAATCCTCATGGAAGAAGATATCAAGTTCATTCCTTAAAAGGTGGTTAAGGGGCAAGCCCCCATTAATTTTCTCACTGTTCATCCAGTACCAAATGATTCTCCTCTGAGTTTTGAGCTCCCTGATGAAGAAATCCTTTTGGTCAAAGAAGAACAACCTTACTAGAAGCTATACTTTGATGGAGAATCATCCATCAGGCCAAGGATTAGATGAAAGCTTCTACAAATCAGAGTAGGTATTAGACTTTTTATATCACCCTAAATTGGGGCATTTTGCAATACTCTTATTCTCTCTCAAAGTCGTGCACAAATAATAAAGTTGAACATGAGGCCCTTGTTGCAGGACTATAAATGGCCTGTAATATGGAAATATAACACCAAGATGTTTTTACTGATTCACAACTAGTTATTAGCCAAGTCCAAGGTAAATATAAAGTCCATAGATTTGAGCTCTTGAAATACCATGAAAAGGCTCAAGATCTCATAAGGCAAATTTTTCATGTTCAAATAACTAAGGATTCCTAGTCCATCAATGTGGAGGTTGATTCCTTGGCCAAACTAACCAAGGCATTAGCTTATCCTGATCAGGGGAAAATTCTAATCATAGTCTATGGTAGACAAGTGATGAACTCAGTCTCCAGCATCAACCATGAGAGGACTGAATCTAAACTAATAGAGGAGGCAACATATTGGAGAATACTATTTGCCAACTACCTCAAAAGTGGAGAACTCCTAGAAGATAAATTTGCATGGACACAACTCAAAAAGAGATCCACATGTTTTCTTCTGATCAATTACACTATATATAGAAGGTCCTTCGATCAACTACTTTTGCATTGTCTCTCAGACAAAGAGGCCAAAGAATTTATTTATGAAGTACATTCTGGAGTTTGTAGAGCTCATCAATCGGGCCCAAAAATGATAATGAAGATTAAGAATAAGGGCTACTATTGGCCTATGATGGTGGGAGATTACATTGAATATGCTAGAAGATGTCATCTATGCCACATTCATGGTGACATCATCCATCAACCCTCAAATTCTTTACATTCAATAGTGTCCTCATGGGCATTCGAGGTATGAGGAATATACGTCATCGACCCAATTTAACCATCTTCTTCTAGAGGCCATCACATCATACTAGTAGCAACCAATTATTTTTCTCAATGGGTTAAAGCAATTCCATTGAAAGAGGTAAAAGTGGATATTGTTATCTGCTTCTTTCAAGAAAACATTTTGTACTGATTCAGTGTTCCTTGAGAGATCATTTTTGATAACGGACCATCCTTCGAAATCTTCAAGGTAGGATGATTCGTGTATCACCACAAGATAGATTAGAGACATTTATCCATCTACAATGTAAGAGCCAACGGGCTTGCTGAGGCATTCAACAAGACCCTCTCCAAGATCATGAAAAAAGTTGTTGCTAGAAATAAGAAAGATTGGCAGCAAAAGCAAGTTGAGGCACTTTGGGCCTATCATACCATATATTGAAGGTGCAAATTAATGCCATATGCATTGGTGTTCGAGATTGACATAGTCCTACCACTGAAGGCGCAAATCCCCTCTCTAAGAATTGCCTTGCAAGAAGAAATCAAAAGAGAAGATAATGTTCACCTTCACCTTGACCAGCTAGACTCTTTGGATGAGATAAGGCTTATGGCACAAAAGAACCTAAAAATATATCGAGCATAAATGGCTAGGGC
The DNA here is from genome assembly GCA_005019695.1 of Trichopus zeylanicus subsp. travancoricus. Taxonomy (NCBI): domain Eukaryota; kingdom Viridiplantae; phylum Streptophyta; class Magnoliopsida; order Dioscoreales; family Dioscoreaceae; genus Trichopus; species Trichopus zeylanicus. The sequence goes on from RXID01015377.1 coordinate 14,730, forward strand.
CTATAACAAGATGGCTCGGCTTAGGTCATTCAAGAAGGAGAAATGGTCTTAGTTCAGTGAAGACCCATAATTCCAAACCAAAGCAAGAAAGGCATGTTCAAGCCTAATTGGGAAGGCCCTTATATTGTCAAAAGGATATTTAAAGGAGGATCCTACTAACTGATCATTTTCAAAGGGGAAAGGCATATGCCATAAATCAATGGCCGATTCTTTAAAAGGTATTATGCCAAAGTTCTAAGGAAAACAACAATAATAACTATAGTGTCTATGTTTTGTCTATGATGAAATGTCATACTTCCTCAAAAAGGAACACTCAGTCAAATATGCATGATATGTTTCTTGAGACAAAACATAGACATAAAACTCCATCCATCATGTGTGGCTAGTAAGCCCACATTTACATGGTACAGTAAGTCCACTTTCATGTGGCAAACCAAGTCTACTTTCAAATGGCAAATTAAATCCACTATCACATGAAAAATTAAGTCCACTTACACATGGCAGCGTAAGTCCATTATCATATGGTAAGTCAAGTCCTCTCTCATATAATAATTTGAACCTATATAGTTAACTCTTGAAATGTTGATATAGGAGCAAGTACATGAAAATTATTTGCACTCTCTCCTCTTGTTAGAACTCAAGAAGAGGCTGCAAATGGGGCAATTTATTTGAGGTAATTTTTGCCACAATCAAATTTGATTAAAACATGATTAAAATTAACACTTGTATGCCACTAAACTATGGCCCAAATATAGATCTCAATTAGACTTAAATCACATTCAAGTTTGGCCGAAAATTGAGCTCAATTTGGACTTCAACCATTGAAAAATTCAAGCTCAAGCAAAGCCTAATCCAAATGAGCTAATTGGACTAGATTTTTGGACCAAAATTGGGCCCAAAATTCATCTAGAACTTGGGCCAAAATGAAAATATACAAAAATTTTACAAATAGACCACTAAATTGAATAAATCCTCATAAATAGTCGTTGGTCAAATTTTTCTTACAAATAGATCCGTGGAATAAGAATTTTGTAGAAAAGTTCAATAAAATCCTAAAATTATAAATCAGTTTTGTAAAATTTAAAATTTATGTCTAAACCCCTCCAAAATTCTTTATTTACAAATGAATCGCTCCAAAATTCTTTATTTATAAATAAACCCCTCTAAAATTTTTTATTTACAAATAAATCACTAAATTTTTTATTTTTTGTAAATAAGTCCCTTAAGAGTTTTTATTTATAAATAAATCCAAATTTTATTCAAAAGGGACCTTAGAAGTTTCAAATCTTTATAAACAAATCCTTTTTGTAGAAAAGCCCCCTAAAATTTATAAAATTATAATTTAGTCTAATTTTTTAGAAAAAGTTTGTAAATACCCCCTCTATAACTTCAACGTTCGGGATGAGTAAACTTTCAAGATATCAACATCTACAACAAATAGATTTATACATATCTCTTCACAAGCTCATATCTATTTACATACGCATCCATCACTCAAAATTCAAAGGAAAAAAGATACAATTCTTGCCCAACTCTATCTTTGAGTCATATAAAAACCCTTGGAGCTTGCAAATCAGGGAACACAAAAAATCAGAGACAACAGGGGAGATCAAAACAGAATGATAGAGTGTTGGAAGGCCATCATCAAAGAAGAATCAAAGACTAAAGAGCTGAAGTTTTGAAGTCAGCTTCGTTATCTTTTTTCTTTTTCTTCTCTACCTATTTTTCTCCTTTCTCGTACAACCACCTTGTAGCCACTACCCTGCTGCCATAGCCTTGTCAGCGACATAGCTCCACCATCGAGTAGCCACCTCGACTTTTGCCCTAGCCTATTGGCTTGTTGCCTAGCCAGACCTGCATCCTAGCCCGAGGGCCACATCAAACAGGCCTCTTCTTCATGCCCCACACACCACTACCGCCTACCCCACCCCATGCGTTGTCGCCACCTGCTCTACCCCCGTGGGCTATTGTCACCTGCTTTGTCGCATGCACCATCGAGCACACATGGATGAGGCTTCCTCAAGCTATTAGTCATCCTAGCCTTGCCCTTTGCTTCATCACCTAAAGGATGGTAGGATCCGACTGGGAGATGGCTTGATCCCATGCCATTGGTTGCTTAGGGATGAGGCCTCCTTGAGCCACTCATCGTCCAAGCCTTGCCCTCCATCACATCACCGAAAGAGTAGTTGGAAGGAAGGTTGGGCCACCATGGCTCAATCATGAGGGTTGAGAGCAAAGAAAGAAGGGATAAGGGAAGGGTCTTGTGAGCTTGAGGAAGAAGTAAAAAGAGAAAAAAAATTACAAAAACCTTGTTGTTCCAAAAGAAAAGGCCAAAATATAGGGAACAAAGTGTTTTGGGCTTGAGGAAGAAGAAGGAGGAGAAAAAGGAGAATTTGGCAAAATAACAGAAAAAGGAGTTTTCAACATCATAGCCATTCATGGTCCTCAGTGATCAAGACAGTGAACCCATGACCTCGTCGTGGCCATTTATGGCCCCTGGAAGATGGCAGACTCGCAACATTGCCCACGGCCAATCATGGCCCTCAAAAATGGTAGATCCCCATGACCATAAGCCAGTCTTCAAACCCGCATCTAAGACAGTCTTCAAGTTTGCACTTAGCTAGCCTTCAAGCTACATCTAAGCCAGCTTTCGGGCTCACACTCAGCTACCCTTCGGGCTCACATTTAAGATTGCCTTTGGGCTTGCACATAGTCAACCTTTGGGCTCCTATCCAAGCCAGCCTTCAAGCTTACACTCAACAAGTATTTTGGATTGCACTTAGCCATTCTTCGGGCTTGCATGCAACCAACTTTTGGGCACACATCCAAGCCAGCCATTGGGCTCAGACTTAGCTAGCCATTGGGCTCACACTCAGCCAACATTTGGACTCGCATCTAAGCTAGCCTTCAGGTTCATATCCAAGCCAACCTTGTGGCTCGTATCTAAGCTAGCCTTTCGGCCTGCACTCAACCAGCTTTTGAGCTCGCATCCAAGACAACCTTCAAGCTCTCACGCAACCAGCCTTTGGGCTCGCATCTCAATTAGCATTTGGTTTTGCACTCAGCAAGCTTTCAAGCTCCCAACTAGCCAGTCTTTTGGCTTGCACTCATCTAGCCTTCAAGCTCACACTTAAATACCTTTGGTCTTGTACCCCAGCAAGCTTTAGGCTTACATTTAAGCCATATTGGGACTCATACCCAGCTGGCCTTCAGGCTTGTACTAAGCCAACTTTCGAGCTCATGAACTAAGCCAACCTTCAAGTTCACACATTCAAAGTTGGGACATGGGACCACCTAAAATTATCATAAATAGCCAAGAACCTTCAAATCAAATTGATTAATATGAAATTGAACTTAAGCACAACAAAAAAAGGGGCCAAGTTGGCTCATATGGACCTAAATTTCCCAAACAAATAGACTAAAACCAAAATTGAATTGAACTCCAAAATATGCAAATTGAGTTAACCTAAATAAAATAGACTCAAACTTAAGAATGGTTAATTTAAAATCAAGGTTAATTTAAATCAAATCCAATCTAGATTACACAAAGATGAAATCAAACGCTAATTAGGTTAAATCAAGTCTAAACTAAAAGAAGTCACTCGAAGTCAAAACAAAGCTCAAATCATACCCTAATTAGGTTAAATCAAGTCCAAACTAAAAGAAGCCACTCAAAGTCAGAACAAAACCAAGAAAGGTTGAGCCTGAATTGAAACCAAGTTGAGCTAAAATGACTTGAACTTGAACCAAAGTTCATTAAGATGCAAATGTGAACTAGATAAAGATCCAACCAAGGTCAAACTTTACTTAAGCTAAATGGAATCAAGCTCGAAACCAAACAAAATACGGTCAAACAAAGTCCCATTGGGTATATTGAATCTTCGGCAACACTCCAAGGCTATGAATAAAGGGTGATGTTACAACTTTGACTAGAAGTAAAATTAGTTTGAATAAAACTAAATAAGGCTAAACTGAGTCTCACTGGGATTGCTACAAAAGTCCTTAGTAATACTTCAAAGCTATACCCTACTCCATAAGTCATTGTTGATGCTATCAGATCAAAGAAGTTAATTGCCAATACACTCAAAGTCATTGGCCACACTTTAAAGCTAGTCAACCCCAAAGCCATTGATGATGCATCTTCCAAGCTATACCCAACTCCACAAGCCATTTGTAATTCTATCAAAACAAAGAAGTTAATTAGTAATCCGCTCCAATTTGTTGGTGATACTTCAAAGCTATACCCAACTCCATAGGCCATTAGTGACACTACCAAATCAAGAAAGTTAATTGCCAACATGCTCGAAGATATTGGCCATACTTCAAAGCTATACCCAACTTCCCAAGCCATTGGTGATGCTACCAAACCAATGAAGTCAACCAACAATATGCTGAAAGCTATTGGCCACACTTCAAGCAAGTCAACTACAAAGTAGTTGATGATGCACCCCTTCAAGCTAGTCAACCTCAGAAGTCATTAATGATGCACCCATCAAGCTAGTCAAACCTAGAAGTAGTTAGCGACATGATCTTTTAGCTAGTCAACCCCAAATATAGTTGACATTGTGCCCCTTAAGCTAGTCAACTCTAGAAGCAATTAACGACATGCCTTTTCGGGCTAGCCACCCTCTGAAGCTTTTGTTGATGTGCTCTTCAAGCTAGTCAACCCAGAAGCCATTAACAATGCATCTTCAAGCTATACCCAACATTGTAAGCCATTGGTGATGCTACCAAATCAATGAAGTAGTCGTCTACACCTTGTTGGCTATGGAAACACTTTGAAAGCCAAGAAGTTATCACCTACCCTTTATTAGCTATGGAAACACTTCAAAAACCAAAGAAGTTATCACCAATATCGTATTGGCTAATGGAAACACTCCGACTCAAACAGAGTTATTGCCAACACATTATTGACTAACAAAAATACTCCAACCTGAGTGAAGTTATCCCCATCACCTTATTGGCTAACGAAAATACTTCAAATCACAAAGTCATCACCAGATCTGAAAGCTATTGAAAATACTTCAAACTTCTCCTATTTTTACTATGATTTGGGTCTAATGCCACGTTGTCCAGCATAGAGGGAGCGGACAGCAGCACATATTAAAGCTTCTTCTCCACTCTTTCTCTTTTCTCTTTTCTTAATTTCTTCTTGTTGTCATGTGAAAATTCCTTGTAATGTTAGGGCATAACCATACTTAGGCCTTGTATTATTTCTTAAAAATAATCCATTCCTTTCTTCTTTTCTTTTTTATGTCTCTATTTTATTAAATAGGTTTCTTACTTTAGGAGGTTCTTGATAACCACCAAGTAATTAACAATAGGGGCTTGCACTTGTTGAAAGTCAATGTTTCCATAATACTTGATAGCACATTTTAAATTAAAATAAATTTTGATTTATGGTTTGAGGTCACTCCTTGGATCTTCACTATCTCAGGTAGTCAACTTTGATCCCACCATGTGCACACATAAAGAAGAACTTATCCAAACTATTACAAGCAAAGAGAAGGTTGTCAAAATTTCTAGTCGACTTGGGAAACCCACCACTTGAATGAAGACGGTTATTACCATTTCCACCTCTAACTCTTTCACCCTATTAAGTGGCTTTGAGAAGGGTAATAGTGAGTCAAAGGAGCTCAATCCTACCTCAATATTATAGCTAAGGGGTGAATAACAAAGCCAAATAACAAGAGTCACTCTACAACCTAGCATAAGATTCCAGAAAAAGAGACTATTCATATTGTCAAGGTTATTTCTCATCATGACTCTAGGAGGGAATGAGAAAATGACCAAAGAAGCATTGCAAGAGCAACTGAGACAACAAGAGAAAGAGAAAGAGGAAGATTAGAAGATGGTTATGAAATTAATGAAGATGATGATACAAATGAGACAAAAGCATAACAAGTTGGAGCAACCACAATAGTCATCTCTTGAAGCTGTAGAGGTGGTAGAAGACACACCCCTTGTAGGTGAGATCACTGAAAATGTTGGTCCTTCACAAACACCTCCTCCACCAGCAAGGGATACCCAATCCTCAATCTCAAGAATTCCTACTAATGTGGAGCTACTAGCATACATCCTATAGTAAGTACAACAAATGGTGGCTACACAATTAAGATAAGGAAGTGACACAGATAGAATAAATGATGCAGATAAACCATACCCTAATCATCATGACTAAGTACCATATCCTAAAGGCTATATAATGATTGAGAAATACCTTCACGACTCTATGTGGGGACTCAAGTAATAACCCTTCGTTGTTATTTTGCCAATTTTTAGCAAGTTTAACTAGGGTAGTATTCAAATGGCATGCTAATTAAAATCATAGTTTTGCAAATCAGGTTTGGAGGAATTAGCAACAAGGTGACCATTGTGAACCTTATTTCAACACTGAAGTGCGACAATGAATCAGTCTTGGACTACATCACGTGGTGGAAAAATCTTAGTATCAGGTGTGAACAATCCATAAAATAATTTGAAGCAATAAATCTAGTTCTTAGTAATAAAAGGAAGAACTGGATGGCACCATACTTGAATCCTTCTTCTATCCACACTTTCCAAAATCCTATTGTACAAGTCAAGAAGTTGGGGATGATTGGCCCACCTTCCTTAGCTGGTTCACAAAATTTGAAACTAGAAAAAGCCTTCAACCATAGTTCAAAGCTAAGTCAATTTGAAAGCCATTGGCAATGCTTGGCTAAGCCAACCACAAAAATCATTGGCAGCAACCCAAACATAATCGACAACATGCTAATGAGTCCATCAATTATCAAATCAAAAATCAAATAAAGTCAACTGACAACATGCTCCAAGTCATCAACTACACTTGTAAACTAAGCCAAATAAAAAGCTGTTGGTAATGCTTAACTAAACCTTCCCCAAAAGCTATTGGTGATACCTCAAACTTAATCAATAACATGCTAATAAAAGCATCAATCTTCAAATTAAATTGAACTATGGTGGTCATGGACTTGCTTAGTTAGTTAGGTAGATGCCTTGTTAAAATAAAGTCAATAAATAATACACTTAAAGCCATGGGTCACACTTCAAAGATAAGCCAACTCAAAAGCCGTTGGTGATGCTTGACTAAGAGAATCTCAAAAGTCATTGCTGAGACCTCAAACTTAGTCGACAACATGCCAATGAGGCAGTTTATTATCAAATCAAAAATTAAAAGAAGAAAGACAATATGCTCAAAGCCATCAACCATACTTCAAGCCTAAGCTAACTCAAAAACTGTTGGTGATGCTTAGCTAAGACAACTTTGAAAGCTGTTAGTGACACTTCGGACTTAATCGACAACATGCCAATAAGTCCATCTGTTATCAAATTAAAAATCAAACAAAGTAAATTGACAATACACTCGAAGCTGTCAGCTAATTTTAGAGCTAAATCAACTCAAAAGCTAGTGGTGACACTTACCTAAACCAACCCCAAAAGCTATTATGCATGCTTCAAACCAAATCAACAACATGTAAAGCGGCCATCGATTATCAAATTAGAAGTTATTAACACAAGCTAGTGTCTCTAATCATTTTTTTTCTCAAGTCAAGAATCAAAAGAAGTCAATTGAAAACAAACAAAAAGCTATTAGTAAAACTTTCGATCTTAATGGGGTCAACTAACACAAGCCAAGTTAATAGCATCTGCCATGGATCCAATCAAGCATCCCCCTAAGTCAAGTTCCACTTAGCCAAGGACATGAGAGTAGGGCAGCAACACACATCAAGCCTATTTCCATTTCATTTCTCATTCTACTCTCTTTTATGATTACGAATTTAAATTCTTTAAAATGTAAAGTGAGGATATGCCCTTACTTAAGCCATATATCCCTTGCCTCAAATCAATGAAATTATACTTTCTTTCCTTTGTGTCTCTATTTTTATTAATTAGGTTTCTCTTTAGAAGTTTTTGACAATTGTTGGAGAATTAAAAATAATTGCTTACGCCTGTTAGAAGCCATATTCCACAACACTTGATCACACTCAAATCACCTTATATTTTTATTTGTTATTTCAAGATTACCCCTAGGGTATTTGCTAGCCTTGGCAGTCAGTTTGGATCCCATAGGAGTATAATAGTAGTATAATAGTAATAGTGGTAGTAGTAGTATCAATAGTAATAGTAATCGAAGTAGTAGTAATAGTAGTAGTAGTAATAATAGTATAATAGTAGTATATTAGTAGTAATTATAGCACTACTACTAATAGCAGTATAGTAGAAGTATAGTAGTAATAGAAATAGTAGGAATAATAATAGCAACAGTAGCAGTAATAGTAGTAGTAACAGGAGTAATATAGTAATACTAGTAGGAGTAGTGCTTATATAGTATTAATAATAGTACTATTAGTAGTGGTAACAATAGTATAGCTATAATATAATAGTAGTGTAGTAGTATTAGTATAGTAGCAATAATAAAATAATAGTAATGCTATACTACCACTATTGCTACAATAATAATTACTACTACACTGGTACAACTTTTCTGCGACTAATACTATTGCTACTACTATACTACTATTATACTACTACTAATATTGCTATTATTATATTACAACTATTAATAATAGTACTACTATTACATTATACTACTACTATTCTACTGCTATTAATATTAGTACTACCATTATACTACTACTATTCTATTACTATATCACTATAATACTACTAGGTCTATACTACTAACACTACAATTATTTACTATACGACTACTACAACTATACTACAACCAGTACCACTGCTATATACTACTATACTATTACTACTATAACAACAACTATAACTATTATACTACTAGCAATATTTCAACTATACTACTACTACTATTATTACTATTACTACTACTACTATCACCACTACTGCTATACTACTAATAGTATTACTACTATACAACTACTATACTATTAGTAGTAGCATAGCAGCAATATTAATAGTATAGTAGTAGTATAGTACTACTAGTAGTGTAGTAGTAATATAGTAGTATAGTAAAATAGTATAGTATTATTGACAAATCCCGGTTCAACACTGGTTCTAGTCTAGAAAGCTCCTCAAGATCAAAGTCACTTGGCCACCCTGTCACTAATCTGTAATAAGAAGAAGAACCATGAGGAGGACCATAGGGAGATTCTCTGATGATGGAGATGCTCAAGTTAGAAACATGATTTTTGTTCATAGAGAGAGAGAAAATTTGAGAGAGAGAGTCCCCCTAGCTTCATCGCTACTCCATATTTTATAGGTCGGGAAGGTCTTTGTCAGGATTTGAAATTTTGTGATCTTAGTCCTAATTATGTTGGAGTCTCCTTATTTGATTACCATCACTCCTGGATTTTTGATAAATAGTTTTCCTAGGATTTGTGTCTCTTGAATTTTCATGAATATCCAATTATATCGATATATGGGTCGAGCTTATCAAATATTCTAGTTGGCCTTGAGATGTTTGTTTGCCAAATGGACTATAGTGATACTATCGAGGTGATTTGACCTCTGCAACATCAACTTAGATAATAGCCTCAAGGCCAACACCTTAGTCACCTCAGTTAGCAGTTTACCCCATAGGTCGAGTCCCTATTTGCTTTAAGCTCAGTTATTTTTCAACTTAGCGTATCATCAATGCCCCCCAACTTTAGTTATGGAGTTTAGGTGGATCGATCGGTGGAGTTACTTCCTCTTTCACCAGCTTAGATGTGTTTTCTTGAGTGTAACATTTTGAATTCTCAAGGTTCAAGTTTGTCACTTTCATTAAATTATGTAGGGTGATGGCTGTCGTGACTCCTCATGAGGTGAGTCACCTGTTCATTGCATTGTGCTTGGTGTGTGTTGCCAATGAACATGACTTCTTCAAGAGTCAAGACACCATCCTATCGAATAATGCAAAATTATTAGGGTTCATCTTGTTCCAATGTGATAGTCCAGAGGCATCCATTTAGATACCAAGATCTCCCTTGATGTGGACACATGTCCCTCGTGATCAGTGCAGTGATCTCGGGCTCCCACCTATTAGGCTTCTTTATTCCATGTCGCAATGATCCGATGATTTTGGGAAGGTTGTTTAAGGAATTCTTTGTTCCTTTTTACCCATTTTTGGCAATCTTTATCGTGTGTCTTTGGCAAGCCTTGCTTTCTTTCCTTCTTTATTTGCTAATTTTTTTTGAAATGACACCTTATTTTGCTCCTTCCTCTCCTAGAAGGGGGTCATCTTTCGGTAAAGGGCCTACCACTCCATCAGTTCTAGTAGTCATAGCTTCATCCTACAAGGCAACATCCACCCTAGTTTCTAGTGTTGGTGGGTTAAGCTCTATGCCCTCCATTGCTACTGCAATCTCAAGGGGCCAACTCCTATAGCTATCTTGTCCTCTTTCATAGGGGTTAGTTCTAAGCCATCTACGATTCCCACACCACAGGCTCTAAGTCAAACTAAAGAATTACCCTAGAGTAAGCGTTATTTTTTATTATTTTTAACCATTGTGGCTTTTATTTTGGATTAGACGGGACATTGTTCGACTTTGAAAAGTAGGTCCTGACTTTATTCTTCATTAGGTGTCCCTAAGTTGAGAGTTGGGAGTTTATAAACTCACTTTTTAGGAAAAGAAAACTGAGGACGTAGTTAATGTGTTCAACTTTCCAGATGGGACCGAGTTGGACCTTAGGGGGTTTGAGGAGGAGAGCAAGAAATTGAGAGAGGAGTTTGGGTTCAAGTTTAGTAACTATTGGGAGATGCTCAAAGGTGGATTTAGGTACCCTGTAGATAGCTTTACCTGAGATATCCTAGGAGATTAGGACCTTTCCCTTGATCAAATTATGCCCAACACCATAACATTTCTCATTGTTCATCGAACCCCAGCTGATCCAAAAGTTATATCAAGATTGATGAAATGTTCAAGGATGCCTTCAAGGGCTATCGAAGTTCAAAAATAGGGGGCAGATGATATCTTGATCCCAAGAAATAGTGTTGATTATTTTTCTCAAAACTTTAGCTACATCCACCCTTGGAAAGACCATTAGGATTTTTACCAAGGTAGACTAATTCTTTCTTATGGGTGGGGAAACCCTTCCACTCATTGAGCTAACCTAGAGATCTACCCTTAGGTTTACTAGCTATTAATCCTTGCGTAGATAAGGTTAAGGATGTCAGATCTGCTTCCATGTGGTTTGATAAGGCTTGTCTTCTAAAGCATGGCTTATCCGTAGCTTGGGAAATTAGTATGTACCTTAGGGAAACTGGTAGACACTCCTTTACTGTCCCAGTCCTATCATCTCAAAAGAGGTCTTCTAAAGTAGAAGGCAATGCACCCCCTCAAAGTCTATCCAAGGCCTAGGGAAAAATAGGTGAGAGGAAGAAGCCACTCTATGGGAGAAGAGTATGCAAGGAATGGATAGGCAATACCTCACCCTTCTGAGTCCCTCTCTTGAGTTGAATCCATGGGAGAGCCCACTCAGACACTAAACTCTTCTATTATGAAGTCTGCTGACTGTGAAAAGAAGGTGATTATGATTTTTGAACCTACACCTCCTCCTCCACATATCAGTGTGGGTGAGGTCCACCTCCAATCATCTAAGCTCCTTAAGCAAGGAGATAGACACCAATGAGTATTTCCTTAGAGATTTTGGGGATAGTTGAAACCCCTACATTGAGTAACTCCTTGTATATTAGGTCTTCATTAAGGAGGCCTAGACTTGTGCCAACATCCTCTTCCATCAAGGCTGCTCCTTTTTTCCTTTTCACTGACTTTTAGATTGAAACTTTTTGAAGCTTAGAAGCAAATGGCTTTTGAGAAGAATATGACCACTAAAGCTGAGGAGGATGTGAACTTTCTTTGTTCTCAACTCGAGTCACTTCAACTTGAAGTGGGGAAGATGAATAGTGATGTAGAGGAGGAGAGAAATATCCTCTAGATGGAGCAAGATTCAGCCTTAACAAGGTTGAAGGAGCTAGAGGCTTGGCAAAAGGTTGAGCTAGACCAGACTAAGGGTGAGGCGATGGCCATGCTCCAATGGAGCTCAGAGTACTTGAAGTCCTTGAAGCTATGCAAGATGCAGGATATTCTTAAATTCAAGGCTAGTTATGAGTTTCTCTGGGAGTAGGGCCTTCTCTCTACCAACTCCTTCTCTCTGGGCTACCTCTACTGTAGGGATACTATAAAGAAGACTTACTATGATACTAACTTGAAGCTTGATGACCTCCTAGTGGAACTTTGCAATGACTCGAGGATTCACCACCTCAAGTGGGAGTATGAGGGAGATCCTCTAGTGGAAGAAAGAAGCTAAGGAATCCACTAAGCCTTGAGCACCTATTGCCTTAAAAGAGTCCACTGAAACCCTAGCATCCTCCAAATAGTCCCACATTATTCTCCTTCAGCATTTTTTTGTAAAAAGCATTTGTAACTATGTTTCCCCTCCAATATGATATTATTTTGATGAATGAATGAGATTTTCTTTTACTTGTGCCTCTTCCCATTGAATCTTTGTCTTGCATCCCTCTTGCACACATCTTGGCCCAAGCTCACTTAGATGTCAATTTTTGTTCATTACACTTGTGAATCATCATTTAGTTTCACCCTTTAGCATATGGTGAAGATTGCTATAAAGTGACAAGTCATAGCTCGCCTTTGCAATGGTTGGCTTTAGAACTCTTTAAGTAGTGGTACATAAACTTGATATAGCTAATACCCATCCTCCCACTAAGAGGAGAATGGCTTGTGGAAGAGAAAGGACTGTTAAGAGACAAACTTCAAGGATGATAGTGTGACTTAAGGTGAAAGCTTTACATAAGAATCTTAAGTCTTGGCAAAGTTCTGAGCTTCTCATGGTTGACTTATTACCAAAGTCTTATGCCTCATATAAAGCCAAGGTCTTATGCTTAAATTATTGCCAAGGTCTTATGTCTCAAGTTAATTTGAGGTCATATGTCACGCTTATTACTGAGGTCTTATGCCTCAGGTGAATCCAAAGTCTTATAGGTCTAGCTAATTACCAAGGACTTATGCCTTAGATAGAACTAAGGCCTTATGCCTTACTTATTGCGAAGGTCTTATACCCTGGGTCATATTGAGGTCTTATGCCTAGCTTATCACCGAGGTCTTATACCTTGAGTGAGTATGAGGTCTTATGTTGGGCTTATTATTGAGGTCTTATGCCTCTGGTAGAATTTAGATCTTATGCCTGGCTTATTCTCAAGGTCTTATGCCTTGGGTAGAATGAGGTCTTATACCTTGGGTGAATCTGAGGTCTTATACCTGGCTTACCACCAATGTCTTGTACCACAGGTGAATCTGAGGGCTTATGTCTCGAGTGAATTCAAGGTCTTATGTTAACTTATTACTGAGTCCTTGTGCCCCAAGTGAATTTGAAGTCTTGTGCCCCGGGTTAATTTAAAGTCTTATGCCTGGCTTATTTATGAGGTCTTATCTCCCAGACAGAACCAAGGTCTTATGCCCCTAGTTGAATCAAGGTCTTGTGCTTGACTTATCACCAAGACCCTATGCCCTAGGTGAATCCGAGATCTTATGCCTAGATTATCACTAAGGTACAATGCCTCAGATGAATCTAGGGTCTTATGATTAGCTTATCAACAAGGTCTTATGCCTCAAGTGGATTCAAGGTCTTTGGTGGTATATTGAGACAAGATTTTTCAATATCTAAAGAGATAATGGAGGCATGATTTAGTATAAAGATAAAATCTTCTTAGGTTATCTAGATGCCATGTACTAGAAAGTTCCTTATCATCTCGGTGCTCAATCTTAAATGTCCCCAGCCCCATGACAATAAAAATTTTCAACGGGCCTATCCAGTTTGGAGATAATTTTCCAAAAACTTGATTAATGAGTTTAGCCCATCAAAGTATCCAATTACCTATTCATAATCCTTATTACATTCCTATGCATTGTAATATTGGTCCACTCACTATTGGTACTTAGCAACTCTAGTGCAAACTCTCTCCCAAAACTTCCAAGTTAAGATCCTTCTCAGCTCAAACAATTGCCTTATTCATTTTAGGATCATAAGCCTAACTCAAGGTGAAGTAAGACTAATTTCCACTGGAATGATAGCTTTAGCAAGCATGAAAGGTGACTCATTAGTTGTCATCCGTGGTGTGGTCAGCAAGACGACAAAACATGTGGTAGTTCATTGACCTAGATGTCTTAGGCTCTTTTGAGATGCTTCTTTATGCCTAAAGTAGGTTTGATTATTACCTTAGCTAGGCCATTAGATTAAGGGTAGTCATTGATGTAAACCTTGGTCCTATGCAGATACTACTATTATATTCTTTGAATCTTGAGCTGTCATGTTTCTTCCTATTGTCTATAACCAGCACTCATGGCAATATGAAGTAATAGATCATGCTCTGCCATAGGAAGTCCTAAAGATTTCTCTTAGTGATTGCTGTTAGGGATTCATAGTAGTCAATAGCGGCCACTAAGAATTTCCTTTAACCCAATGCTAATGGGAACAACCCTAAGATTTCCATCCCTTATAGGTCGAAAGGCCATATTGATTAGGTCTACCAGAGTTGAACCATCAAACTGTGTTGTAAGGAGATGTGCCTCTTGCATTGTTCATATTTGGAGATGAATTAGGATGCCTCAGAAGCCATGTTTGGCCAATAATAGCCTTGTCTTAAGAGCTTAGGTGTTAGGGCTTGTCCTCCACTATGGCTCCCACATATCTTATCATGAACCTCTCAGAGGACATCATTAGCTTCCTTGGGTCTTAGACAATGGAGAAGGGACTATGTGAGAGATCTTTTAAGAAAGACTCCTTCTAGTAAGCTATTTTTTAGGGCTAGCTTCATGGTCTTCCAGGCCTCTTTCGGGTCCTCAGGAAGTTGCCTATTTTTAATGTAAGAGATACTAGGATCCATCCAGCAGGGCTCTACATCCACTACATTTATGTTAATGGTCTTTGATTAGCTAGGTTTTTTAAGGTTATCCATAAAGATTTGCCTTGGTATCAAAATTGAAGAAGCCAAAGCAAGTTGAGAGAAAGCATCTACCTCCATATTGCTATTTTCTAGTACTTGACAAATTTCCACTTGGTCTATTTTTGTCATAAGCTTATGTGCCTCAGGTAGGTACTAGACCATGGTTGTGTCTTTTACCTCGTACTCTCTAGTGACCTACAAATACACAAGGTTTGAATTGCTAAATACCTTTAAATTTTTAGCTCCTACTACTAAAACCACATGTAATCTTGAGGAGGAATGCCTAGTACTCCATGACATTATTTGAGACATTGAATTCAAGGTGGGCTGAATACTTAGCCACTCTCACATTTGAACTCTGAAGGACAATATCAATCTTGTAGCCTAACTCGCAAGATGAACCATCTACGTAGACCTCCCATGACTCAGATTCTAATCCTACTAGGTATGAGGTCAAGAAGTCCGCTAATGCCTAGACTCTGATAACCTTCCTAAGGTTTTTGGCTTTTCCAATATCTATCAAAGTGGGAGATTGATGAGCACGATGACCAGGTGTGCTTGAAAGTAAGGGCAAGACTTTTGCATTGCTAGCACCATGGGGTATGCTAACTTCTCCAATGGAGGGTACCAAGCCTATCCACCTATGAGTGCATAACTCACATGGTATATCGGGTGTTATTTTCTAGACTAGTCACTTATTAAAATTGAACTAATCACCCGATCTCATGTAGATATATAAAAGAAGAGTGCCACATTTAGTTCAAGTCTCACTAGTAAGGGTGGCTCGACTAAGTGCTTTTTGAGGTCGTCGAAGGCTCGGTCACATTCTTTCATCAATTTGAATTTGTAGCTTTGCTTGAGGACCTTAGAAAAGGGCAAGCACTTCTCTCTAGATCTAGATAGGAAGTGATTGAGCACCATCAAGTGACCTGTAATCCTCTGCATCTCTTTGATCATGCTCAAAGGCTTCATTCCCATAACTGCTTCAATCATTTTTGAGCTGGCTTCTATTCTACATTTTTAGACATAGTAGCCAAGGAACTTTCCTGAGCCTATCCCAAAAGCATACTTCTTTGGGTTCAACTTCATCCTAGACTTTTGAAGTGTTTCAAAAGTCCCTTCTAGAACCTTTGAATGCTTGAAAATTTTGTTCACCTTTCTTTTGTATGTTGCCCTTGTGTTCTTTAGTCCAAAAGACATTGGACCATAATAGAATGTACCTTGATCAATGATCAAGGTAGTTTTCTCCTTGTCTTTGAGATGCATCCAAATATGATGGTAGCTTGAGAATGCATCCAAGAAGCTTAGAAGATGGTGGCCCAAGGTAGAGTAAATGAGCTGTTCAACTAAGGTAGAAGATAACTATCCTTTGTGTAGGCTTTATTCAAGTTGATGACATCGATGCACATTCTCCATTTACCATTGGATTTCGTTACCATTACCATGTTTGCCTATAACTCAGGATAGTGGACTTCCCATAAAACTCCTGCATTGAGAAGTTTACTCATCTATACAGTGGTAGCATTTTGGCATTTAGAGGTAAAGTGCCTTTTATTTTGCTTGACTAGCTTGCAATTTTATCATGAGTTTGAGTTGAGCCACCAAAGGATCAATACTAGGGAAATCCTCAAGGGCCCATGCAAAGACATCTTGGCTCCTTCTTAGGAGTTCTTGTAGTTTGGAATGTAATGGCTCTATAAGGTTTGCCCAAGCTTGAGTGTCCTCCAAATGCTTCATCAATGGCTAGGCTAATGAGCCATTCTATAGGCTCGACATGTCCCTTCTTTGACTTAGTGATGGATTCATTAATCTCCACTACTGCCGATTCCTTGCTTTTCTAGCTGAAACTATTTTGAAAGTAGGGTGTTTCCACTTTTTAACGAGACTTTGGTCTCCTTATGCTTCACCTGTGCCATTCTTGGTAGGAAACCTCATGACCAAATAAAATGTTAAAATTACCACTTTGAGCTGATTGAGTGCTATTCATCACAATGTTACATTATAGGCAGAACATCTCCAAACTACTATAAACTTTGATTCAATTATGGTGTTCCTTGGATCTTCTCCAATGGTGAGGAGTAGGTTGATCATACCAAGATTGGTGATCAAGTCCCTAATGAATTCAGTGAGTGTCCTGATTTATGGCTCCATCTTTTCCTTGGTCTATAGTTGATTATTAGCTCAGATGAACAAAATATTTGTTGAATATCTTGTATCTATGATGATATTGTGAGTAGTGTAGCCATCTAGGACCACTGAGATCATCAATGCATCATTGTGAGAAGTGAAAGTTCCTTCAAGTCCTTGGCAGAGAACTCTATATCATTATAGTTGGGCTCACAATGGTATCTCTTCTTCACCTTTTTTGAGCCATCTTGCTCCCCAGCAGGGGTTCAGCATTTGCCAGTTGATGCTGGAGCATCACATTGAGTCAGTGGCCTAGTTAGGATCATATTGATGTTTCCCTTAACTAGAGGGTTTTGTAACTTGGGAGTGGGGTCCTTCAGGGGTGAAGTTCATTGATTATTCTCCTATATATGAGTTTCTTCTGCATATTCACCTTCGCCAAATTGGATGTAGCATGACCTCCCTCGAGAACCTTGATTTTGCCATGTCTGGTGCTTGACTGGTGTGCATTTGGTATGTGACCTCATCAGCTAGATTATAAATTAGGTCATGTCAATAATAATCCCTTGAAATAGGGTACTGAAGTGAAATTGTGGCCTAGGGGTCATGGTGACCTACTGATGGTGCTCTACATGGGAATCAAGATGCAATTATGATTCAGGGTGTTGGTTTACCATAGTGCCTTAGGCTATCACCAGAGCTTAGAACCTATTGTAGGGCATTGTGAGCCTCGAGCTACCATGTCATTTAGGCTAATTTTGCAATTGTTAGGCTTGTAGGTTTTGCATGGCTTGCACCTGGGACTCGAGGAACTATGTAATCTATTGACTGATGGTGGCTAGAGTTTAAAACTCATGTCATTCCACGAGCATAGAGGGGCCTACCAGAGCCTCTAGGATGGTTTGTAAAAGGGGTACTGGGGTCATGGTCGTGTTCGTATCACAAAGTTGTCTTGTTGCACTAGTTTGCTTGGCTGGCTAGATGAGTTGTGTAACTTCACTGATGGTAGGGCTACTTGCCCCCTAATCAAATTCTTGGATGATGAGGGCCTTGGCACTCTAAGTGGCATTGTCAAGTCATCGAAGATCTCTAAGATTAACAAAGAAGGGAGGCAGAGCAAATCTTAATGAAATCACCAATTGCTAATGGGGCCCAATTCAACACCAGCTTTGGACTGGGAGGCTCCTCAATATTCGATCTGCTTGGTTGTACTACAACTAATCTGCAACAAGAAGAAAGAACCATAAGGAGGATAGCTAAGAGCTTCTTCGACGGTGACCACTCCGAAGCCCAAGTCATAGAGGTTCTCATCGAATTTTTTAGAAAGAGAGAGAAATAGAGAGTTCGCAAGAGAGAGAGAGTCACCTACCATCGTGGCTACTTCATATTTTATCGGTTGAGAAGGCCTTTGAGTAGATCCAAAATTCCATAATTTTAGTCCTGATTATACTAATCTCTCCTTAATTGGTGGCCATCACTCCCAGAATTTTTTATAATGGCATTTTGGGGATCCTTGCTACTGGGATTCCATAAATATTAGACCATATCCATATATGGGCTCAACTTGCCAAATCCTTCAGTAGGGCACATGATGAGTTTTTGCTAGATGGATGATAATGATACTATCGAGGTAACTTGACATCGGTGACATCACCTAGGATAATCACTTCAAGACCAAAAGCTTGGTTACCTCAGTTAATGATTTATCCCATAGCTTGGCTTCCCATGTACTTTTGGCTCGGCTATTTTCCAACTCTACGTATCATCATGTCTAACAGTAGTTCTAGTAATAGTAGTAATAGTTAAGTAATATTAGTATAATAATGGTAGTAGTATATTACCATAATAGTAGAGTAATGTAGTAGTAGTACAGTGGTATTAGTAGTATAATAGTAGTAATAATATAGAATGTTAGAAATAGTAGTATGCTAGCAATAGTACTAAAGTAGTATATTATTAGTATATTAATAGTAGAAGTATAGTATTAGAACTAGTAGTGCTATAGAAATAATAGTAGTATGGTAGTAATAGTAATAATAATTTTACTACACTATACTACCATTATACTGTTATACTATACTACTAAACGACTCCTATATTACTACAACTACTATACTATTACAATACCACTATCATAATAGTTTACCATTATACCACTGCTATTATACTACAATTATTTTACTATTACTATATGGCTTACACTATTATACTACTATACTACTGTTATAATACTACTATACTACTACTATACTATAATACTACTAACACAATACTAGTACAGTAATAATAGTACTACTAGACTACTAGTACAATACTAATATTTTATTACTTTACTATAACTATTTTTACACTATTACTGTTACTATTATACTACTATTATTTTTATATCACTATTATTATACGAGCACTATTACTACTACTAGTATAGTATTATACTACTATACTCCTATAATACTATACTACTATTACTAGTACTATTAATATATTACTACTATACTACTAAATTATACTAGATTGTTAATATACTAATATATTATACTATTGTACCATAATCCTATACTTCTACAATACTATACTACTAAACTACACTACTATAATACTATTAGCACAATAGTACTAGTATACTACTTCTACTATAAAGCTATAATACTATATTAATTTTACTATTACCACTGCTATACTACTAATGTTGCTATTACCACAATTATAAAATACTAATACTATATTTATATTCAATACTACTATGCTATACTATTATACTACTACTACTATACTACTACAATATTGTTCCTACTACTATATTATAACTATTATATTATACTGTACTATTGTACCACCATACTATATGATTATACTACTAAAATATAAAACTATATTACAACTATACTACTACTACTATACTACTATTGTATTACTACTACTCTACTACAACTATCCTACTACTGTTACAAATATATATCACTATTACTACTACTATAGTATTACTCTACAAATGCTACAATAAATACTATACTATTATACTACTACAATATTGTCATTACTGTTATATTATAACTACTATACTACTACTATACTATTGTACCACCATGCTATGTGACTATACTGCTAAAATATACTACTATATTAGAGCTATACTACTACTACTATTACTATACTACTATTATATTATGACTATTCTACTACAACTATACTACTACTGCTATAAATATATATCACTATTACTAGTACTATAGTATTACTCTATAAATGCTACTATTATACTACAACTACTACCCTACTACTACTATAATACTATTATTACTATTATACTTCTATTATACTACTACTATTATTATTATTTCTACTGTCATATTACTACTATACCACTACTATATTATACTTGTATTACTATTATACTACTATTCCTTTACTACTTCTACTATTATACTATTATACTATGATTGCATTACTACTACTATCAAACTACTCAACTACTACTATAGTACTACTACTATTATACCATTGCTATACTGCTATACTGCAACTACATTATTACTATATACTTTTATAGTACTTCTATTAGTACTACTCCTGATACTACTACTGCTAAATTGGTACTATAGTGCTTCTATCATACTAATATACTACAACTAGGCTAATAATATTATATACGACTACTATATTATTACTACTACTGTACCACTACTATACACCAATTTTATAAATACTATACTACTATAACTATTTGTATTACTATAATATTATTATAGTCTATTTATGTTATTACTATACTATTATACTACTACTTTACTACTATTAATACTATTACAATTATACTGCTACTATACTAGTAGTTTCTATACTAATATTTGTAACATACTACCATCCCTATTAAATTGCTGTTATTATACTATTAATACTATTAGTACACTACAAAGATTACTAATACAAGTACTACTGCAACTTTATTACTTCTACTATTACTATTACTATACGAATAGTATAATACTATTATATTCCTATCTTATGACTAGTATATTACTATTTTAGTACTATTTATTACTACAATGATATTATAACATTAGTATTACTATATTGCTACTAGTACTACTAGAATTATTCTTCTACTGCTATACCAGTAGTTTTATAATATTACTATTGGTAGTATACTACTATTATATGTAGTATATTACTATTATTAGTATGTTATTATTATTATACTATTATTACTATTGCACTACAAAAATTACAAATACTTGTACTACTACAAATATTCAACTCCTACTGTTATTACTACTATACTACTACTATACTCTTACTTTATAATAACTATACTACTACTATATTACTATTATACTATTATACTATTAGTATAACTATACTATAAGTAGTACTACTATAATTATACTATTACTATTAGTAATATACGATAATTATTTGTACTATACTACTATTATTATATTACTATTATTATACTATGAGTACTACTACTATACTACAAAGACTGCTATATTTCTACTCGCACTACTATATTAGTACTATTACTATTACTGTTACTATTTGTACTAGTGTTACTACTATACTACTACTGATACTACTACAATTACTACCACTATACTACTATTATAACTATTAATACTACAACTAGTACTAAATTATAATAGTTCAACTATACTACTACTATTATAATATTATACTGCTATACTATTATCCTACTATTATTAGTACTAATAATTTGATACTACTATTGAATTATTGATATAATATTATTATACTACTACTATACTATTGTATTACGATCATTATATTGCTATTCCTACTATAGTTCTATTACTACTATACTATTGCAACTAATATTATACTACTATACTACTACTATACTACTGCTAATTCTTTATAGATACTACCATACTGCTATTGCTACTATCATCTTATAGTTATATTACTACTATTAGTATACAACTTATATATTACTAATATACATTTTTTATTACTACTGCTGTTTACTACTCTAATACTATTAGAGTACTACTACCATACTACTATAACTACTATTATTACTACTGTTTCTATACTACTATTACTAGTACTACTATTATACTATACTAATATTATTCTATAATTCTATACTATTATACTACTACTATACTGCTATGACTACTACTATTATAATATTCTATACTACTCTACTAGTACAACTACTATACTATTACTATAATACTACTATTAGTAGTAGTACTACTATCCAGTAGTGATCCTATACTACTATTTTACTCTATTATACTACTGCTATTACTATACGACTACTTCTAGTATTACTATTATACTATAATTATACTATTATGAAACTACTTCAATACTACTTATATACTATTATTATTACTACTACCTAGTACTAGTATATTATAATACTCCTACTATGATATTGCTACTATTAGAGGTGTCAAACGAGCCGTGCTAGTCCGACACAGTCCATTTTATTGAGTCATTGAAAATAATTTCGAGCCATGTTTGGCATCATCCAAAACAGTTAGCACGACCGATGAAAATGAAATAGGTATCAACCCAAAGAATCTTGAACTTTCTTCCAAGGACTAGGGTTTAATTTTGTGTTAGGAAAAAAAATTTAACAATGGGTCGGGATGGCTCATAGGTCATCCCATGCTCAACCTCGTAGGTCATTCTTGCGAAGCCTAGTTTGGCATATGGGCTGTGCCAAACATAGCTCGAATAATGTAGATTTTAGGCCGTGGTAAGCATGACCCATTGTGGACCATGCTGGCTCGGCCCGCAGACCACATACTTATTTTGACAAGTCTAGCTACTACCACTTCTATTTCTACTATTATACTACCATTACTCCTACTCTACTGCTACTATAACACCACTTTTATTAGTATTATCCTGCTACTACTACTCTACTACTATACTACTATACTGCTACTATAATTATTACTAGTATAATATTATACCAGAATATAGTACGGTACTACTATTTTCTGATAGTTATACTATTAATATTACTAGTAATATTCCTATACTACTATATAACTATACTACTATTATTGCAACTACTATATTACTACACCATTATGCTAATATATTACTATAGTGTTACTACTATAATAGTACTAATACTATTATTACTACTATGCTATTATACTAGTATGCCACTACTAGCACAATACGACTAGTATGATTATACTACTATTATACAACTGCTAGTACTATTCTACCATACTAATATATTACTATATTACTATACTATATTACTACTACTATTACTACAACTATATTAGTATACTACAATCACTACTGCTGTTACTGTTACTATTGCTACTATACTACTATTATTACTAATATATTACTACTACTGCTATATTACGACTACCACTATTGCTACCATACTACTACTGCTAGACTAGCTTTGCTGCTATATTATTATTACTATTACTATTGTTATACTGCTGCTACTGCTATTATACTACTATTACTAATGTACTCAATACTTTTACAACTATTACAATTATACTACTACTTCTACTATACTACTACTACTATATTGCTATTACAGCTTCTATTATACTATTTTATACAACTACTACTATACTGCTACTATATTACTACTACTAATATACTGCTATTACACTATTATTCTAATACTACTACAATAATAATACTATTACTGCTACGATTATACTGCTACTATTACTATAGTAACACTACTGTATTACTATACTTATACTATCACTATACTACTACCATACTACTAATTTATACATCAGTTAGTGACAACCAAATTCAAGAGAACATTGGGCCAATTATCAAATCAACGGCCAAGCTAGGCCATACCCTTTTCTTTCAAGAATAAGTGTGTCAACCCATATGGAGTTCTAGTTTAACCTATTATAAACTTCTTAAGTAGAGCATTGCTCCATTTGACTAAATTTAATATTACTTGAAATTCTAGGAGCCTTTTGGAATTTTAAGGGTCTTTTAACCAGTTTTCAATGTAAACTTTTAGTATTTGGAAATGCTATATTTATTATACCTTATCTAGTACTTATAAATTCTCCCTTTTAATCAAACATTTCTGAAGTTGATCCTTGCATTGAATTTTTGGGCTTACCAATTCTTATATCTTGAATTCCTTCAAGTGTGAAAAATTACTCTAACTTATT
Source organism: Trichopus zeylanicus subsp. travancoricus (assembly GCA_005019695.1). NCBI lineage: Eukaryota > Viridiplantae > Streptophyta > Magnoliopsida > Dioscoreales > Dioscoreaceae > Trichopus > Trichopus zeylanicus. The sequence goes on from RXID01015377.1 coordinate 38,937, forward strand.
ATCTTAGGTGTGATTGCTTGCATTATCACATTAGTGGCGAGCTTGTTTATCATTTGTCTCTTATCTTTGGTTTGGTTATTCTACATTATCATCTTAATGGTGAGATACTTATCTTTTCATTTATAGCTTAATTCTCCATTCATTGTTTTTCATTTGTTTTGCTTATCATCTTTTCTAAGCATATCTATCACTACTACTACTATACTACTACTACAACTACTACTATTATTATATTACTATTATGCTACTACTATGCCACCACTATTACTAGTACTACTACTATTACAAAAATCATGAATGAGATAAAGGAGATGTGCTCTTCTTGCAACACTTTGGTTAGCTTGACCTGGTTCTCCAGTGACCATCGCTACTAAATCTAGACTTGCATAACCAACTAATCCTTGGAGTTAAGTTCTTTATAGCCATTATAGGTAGAGACGAGAAAGCCATTGTGGTCTTGGTTTGAAAGTTATCGATGCTTTTATCATATACTAGTGGTGATCAACACCGAGCTATACACATCCAAGAGGTAGCATAGCTTCTAGTCATACTCCACCTTATTCTCTACCTTGGATAGCTTGATCACCACCTTAGAAGCCAATAGATTTAAAGAAAAATAAGAAGAAGAAGAAGAAGTTGAATCGAGTGGTAGAGCCCAAGGGCCAAGGCCAAGGTTGGAAGCTTCATCAAGTTGGACAACAAACTTGGCTATCTTGCTTCAAGCTTCTTCACAAATACTAAAAAATTGAAACCTAAATGCTGACCAAAATACTTAGGCCAAAACTGAAATATTTCAGCTGATTTTTAAAACCATGATCTAAATATGGGCTTTGTTGCCACATAAAATAAACTTTGCTTATCGTGTGGAAGTGGGCTTGAATTGTCAGGTAAATATAAACTTAATTTGCCATGTGAATGTAGATTTCTATTAACCACATGAAAGTGGAGTCAATTTTCCATTTAAGTATGGGCTTGGATGCCACATGGAATGGACTTTATTTGCCACATGGACATAGACTTGATTGGCCATATGAAAGTGGATATGAATTGTCATATAACTATAGACTTAATTACAACACAAGATGGACTTCAATTTGCCATATGGAAGTGTACTAAATTGCCACATAAATGCGATCTTGATCATTACACAAAATGAACTTTATTTGACATGTGAAAGCGAGCTTTCTTTGCCATGTAGATGCGACCTCGATTGCCACACAAGATGGACTTTGTTTGTCATGTAAAAATTGACTTTGTTTGTCATAATAATGTACACTTGCATTCCAAAAATCAACTTAGGGCATTGGCAGGCAGGGATGCTCAAGGGATTTCAACTCCACCATATATCATCAATGATCATCCTTGTCTTCTGAAGGGCGTTATAGGTAGTCAAAAACTAATTTTTTCCTATTGCTAATTCTCTAGAGGACTGATACCCTAGTTTATGCCAATATGCTGTCTATTTCATCATCAAGGTTTGGTATAATGACATTTAACCTTAGTCCCTTGAATGGGTTTGGCCCTTTCCCCCTAGGTGGACTTACTCTTTGCCCCATAGGTGAGAGGCCTCTACCCCTTGAATGAGAGGTGAGGAGTTAACCAATGCTTATGTAGACTCTGATTGTCCATGAAGTCATCGTTGGTTGAGGAAAGTGTACCATAAATCTTTAACTAAGGATAATAGTGTAGGTTAAGACAGGGGAATCACTTGATGATTACATTTTCCTTTTTTTTAATAAAAAATTAACTATTAGTTTTTCATATTTCTTCTTTTATTATTCATCTAGGCTAATTAGGTTTATACACTTGGAGGTGATGTTGTGTCCCACTGGACATGCCATAATTTGTGTAGCCAAAATCAGCCACTGAGAATAGCTAGAGACCCTTAAGAGTAATCTCAAAATAACAAATAAAAATTTTAGATAACTTGAATGTACAATCAGGTGTAGTAGTATAGTAGTAGTAGTGGTATAGTATAAATATAGTAGTAGTATAATCGCAGTAGTAATAGTGGTAGTATAGTAATGTTAGTATAATAGTATAATAATAGTTGTCGAAGTAATAGTAATAGTAGCAATAAAAGTAAAGTATTGTAGTAGTTGTATACTAGTATAGTAGTGGTATAGTAGTTATCTAGTAGTTGTTTGGTAGTAGAGTAATAGTATTAGTAATTGTTCCATAGTAGAAGTAGTAAATTAGTAGTAGTATAGTACAATATTAATGGTACTAATACTAGTATAGTAGTATTATAGTAGTAGTGTAGTGATAGTACAAGTAGTAGCTGTGGTACTACTAGTAGGGTAGTAGTATAATAATAGTAGTAGTATTCTAGTAGCATAAAAGTTGTAGTATACTAGTAGTAGTAGTAGTATAGTTGTAGTAGTATAGAAGTGGTATAGTAGTAGCAGTATAATAACAATATAGTAGTAGTAGCAATAATAGTATAGTAACAATATAATAATAGTAATAATAATAGTATAATAGTAGCATTATAGTAGTATAGTAGTAGGAAGTAGTAGTAATAGTAGTAGTAAAGTGATAGTATAGTAGTAGTATAGTAGTAGTAATAGAAGTATAGTAGTAGTATAATAGTAATAATATATTAGCAATCATAGTAGCAGTATAATGTAGTAGTATAGTAGCAGCATAACTTACTAGTAATGCTAATAGTAGTAGTAGTATAGCAAAAGCAATAATTGTAGTAGTATAGTATGGTAATAATATAGTAATAGTAATATATTATAGTACTAATATAGTAGTAGTAGTCTAGTGTTAATATAGTAATGGTAGTATAGTAGTATTATAGAGTATAGTATAGTAGTATAGCAGTAATAGTAATATAGTATAGTGGTATACCAACAGTCTACTATAGTAGTACTAGTAGAGATAGTACTATACTGATAGTAGTGGTAGTATAGTAGTATGGTAGTTATAGTAGTAGTTGCAGAGGAGTACTAGTATATTGGTAGTATGGTAGTAGTCATAGTATAATAGTAGTATTAGTATAGTATTATTATAGTAGTAGTAGAAATATATTAGTATTGTATAGTAGAATGGTATACTAGTATAGAAGTGGCATAATACTAATATAATAACATAATACAGTAGTATGGTATAGTGGTATAGTAGTAGTATAATAATAGAAATATATTACTATACTAGCAATAGTGGTAGCAATAGTAATAGTATACTAGTATTATAATAATATTATACTAGTAGTATAATAGTAGTATAATTGTACTAGTAGTAGTATTAATATAATAATAGCAGTTGCAGTAGTGATCTAGTAACAATAGTAGTATTATAGTAGTAGTATATTATTATAGTAGCAATATACTAATATCGCGTTAGTATAATAGTACTACAATAGTAATAACACTAGTAGTATTAGTATTAGCATTATAGTAGTGTGGTACTAGTATAATTGTACTAATAGTAGCATTAATATAATAATAGTAGTTGTAGTAGTGATCTAGTAACAATAGTAGTATTATAGTAGTAGTAGTATATTATTATAGTAGCAATATACTAATATCGTGTCAGTATAATAGTACTACAATAGTAGTAACACTAGTAGTATTAGTATTAGCATTATAGTAGTGTGGTACTAGTAGTATAGTAATACTATAATCATAGCATAGTAGAATTACTGTTAGTGATAGTAGTAGTATAGCAGTGTACAATAGTAGTACTATAGTAGTAATAAAGTAGTAGTGGTAGTATTATGTTAGTAATATAGTAATAGTAGTAATATAATAGTATAGTATAATATTATGTAGGAGTAGTATAATAATAATATAATTGAATAGTACAATAGCATAGTATTTTAGTATAACAGTAGTTTAGTATAGTAGTACTAATAATAGTTGTATTATACTAATACTAATAGTTGTAATAATATACAATAGTATAGTAGTAGTAGTACAAGCATAGTATTTACATAGTAGCAGTAGTAGTACTAAATTAGTGGTAGTTGAGGTAGTGTATAGTATAAAAGCAATATAAGGTAGTATTAGCATAGTTATTGTATAATAATAATAGTAGTATAAAAGTGTAGAATAGTAGTATCATATAGCAATATTGTAGTAGGTGGTATAGTATTATACTAGTAGTATAGCATAGTACTTGTACTAGTAGTAAAAGTAATAGTATAATAGTTATAATAGTAACTATAGTATTATAGTACTAGCATACTTTTATAGTAGCAAGAGTTGTAGTAGTAGTATACTAGCAGTAGCATATTCATATCATAGTAAGGGTAATGGTAGTCGTAGTAGTATAATAGTTGTAAACTGTATAGCTATCATATCATAGTGTATAGTAGTAGTCGAAGTAGTAGTAATAGTATAATAGTATAATAGTAGCATAGTATTAGTAATAATAGTAGTAGGTAGTAATAATTGTTATGGTATAATAGTAGCCAATTTGGACTAAAAGTCAACTTGCGAGCTCACCTAAAATTCGATTTAGATAAAAAGCTAGGGTGTGGGGCTCACCTGAAAGTTCAATTGGTTTATGGTCAGCCCATGGGCTCGTTTGAAAATTAAACTCTTACTAAAGGCTAGCTTGCAGGCATGCCTAAATTTCTAATAAGCAACTAAATGACAGTCTATGTGTTTGCCTAAAGGTCTAAATCAACTAATGGTAAGGCTATAGGTAGCCCGAAAGTCAAAGCAACTTAAGGTCCACCTATAGGCTTGCCCAAAGTCATTATGATAGTCTGAAGGCTCTCAAAATAAAAGAAAATTGATAAACATAAATTGTTTAAATGACTCAACCACATTGAACTGAAGTTAGTTTGGCTAAAGCTAATAAACTAAACCAAAGTGACTTGGACAAAACACCAAATGAACATGAATGGATAAAAAAAATAGACTGAAACTAGGCCAAATAAGTAGAAAGCTTTTTGTCGATTGACCGATCGGTCATACTCTATCATAACTAGCAGAGCTCTCTTATTCTATTGATACCCTCATTCGATCGATAGGTTCTAGTGAACCAAGAAATCACAGGTTCTATGTTCTAGTACTCTAACCAATCATCCGGTTCTAACAAACTAGAAAAAGAATCCTCTCTGTCAGATGACCAATACCTAAATCAGTCATTCAGCTCTATTGAACCTAAAATGAAACCCATTTTGGCTGGTCGACTGGTATCCCAACTGGTCATCCCTTTTAGTCAAAAAATTGATGACTTTGGTTCAAATTCAACCATAATCAGGTCAAGCGATTGATCCAAACCTTGGTCATTTCAGGTTGAAATTGAGTTAATCTGAAATCAAAACATATTCGAATTGAACTCCAATTAAGTCAAATAACATTCAAACTAAGGAAATACTTCAAACTAAGATGGAGTTATCACCAACATCCATGCTAATGAAAACACTTCAAACATTTTCATTCTCCTCTCATGTGTTCTTGGTCGACATCATCAATCAAATTATCAATACCCACCAAGGATTAGTTAAGACCCATTCGAGTTAGACTCCATATGGTCCAATGCATGGGAGTGGGATGGCAGTGCACATCAAAGCTCTTCCCCATTACCTTTATCTCATTTTATATTCTTTCATGATTACAAATTTAAATTTATTTAATTATGAAGTGATGGTATGCCCTTATTTAAGCCATGTATCTCTTTCTCCAAATAACGCTTTAGGATATTCTTGATAATTTTCAGGATAATTAACAATAGAGGCTTACACCTATTGAAAGTCATGTTCCCTCAACACCTGATTGCACAATCAAACTAACACATTTTTGATTTATTATTTTGATGTAACTTATTTAGGTCATCGTTATCCCCGATGATCTGTTTCGATCTCACAAATTCTAGCATATCCAGTGGGATATGACTTCTCCTCCAAGTGTATAAATATGGATAAAACTATAGAGACATTAATGAAATAGAACTATAATTAAAAACTAACCAATTATGTTCCTTCTTGCAGAAGAAAGCATCTAATGGCATCAACGAAGAACTTCTCCACCCCAAAATACACTATCATCCTAGGAGCAAGAACAACTATGTATCTACCTTAATCGAAGGTCGTTATAGAATAAATCAAAGATTAAATTGAGTTTGAAACTATTTCAAGACTATTTAGTTCAAGAGAGCACTTGCTACTGCATCCATTGAAGTTGATGTCATGCAAGACTAGCCGACTTCTTGCCTTCCATCAAGGGAAAAGAGACCCAATGCCATCATTCTAAATGAAAAGGGTCAATCTAATGAAGAGTTAGAAGATGATCTTGAACCAAAAAGAGAGTTAGCCTTCTAGAGACTAGGCCTGAAGGAAAGCTTGGACATGTGCACAAATGAAGAAGAACTCATCCAGACTATTACAAGCAAAGGGAAGGCTGTTGAAATTTTCAACTGACATGGGAAGCCCACCCCATGAATGAAGATGATTATTACCATTTCCACCTCTAACTCTTTTGCCCCATTAAGTGGCTTAGAGAAGGTTAAAAGTAAGTCAAAGGGGCATAGTTCTACCTCAAGACTATAGCTAAGGGGCGAATAATTAAGACAAACAACAAGAATCACTATAAGGCTGCAACCCAACATGAGACTCCAAAATAAGAGATCATTCATATTTCCATAGTTATTTCTCATCATGACTCTGCGAGGGACTATGAGCCCATGTCTTAACAGGACAAATGGCAAATGAAGGTTGTATGAACAAGACTTACAAAATAAAGAGGCTCCGAAAGATAGGGCCCTTGAGAGTCAAATCTTGCTACCACACCAGAGAGAAGGTGTAACTACTCATTCCATGAGCAAACTCCTAAATGAGGTAACCCAACTAATGGGAGAAGTTAACCTCAATTTAGTGCACACCAAACAAAGACCTTATCCTTAAGATATGGACCATCTTGTCCTAACAAAAGCCTTGGGCATAATCAAAAGCTCTAATGAGGAAATAACTATAGAAGTATTGTGAGAACAACTGAGACAAAGGGATTAGTTCAACGCATTAGTGAAAGATGAAGCTTAGAAGAAGGTTATGGAGATAATGGAGATGATGACACAAATGAGACAAAAGCTCAATAAGTTGGAGTGATCTCGAGAATCATCTCAGGAAGCTGTAGAGGTAGTAGAACACATAACCCTTGTAGGTGAAATCCCTGAAAATATAAGTCGTTCACAAGCACCTCCTCCACCAATAAGGGATACCCAATCCCCAATCTCAAGAATTCCTACCAATGTGGAGCTGATAGCATTCATCCTACAACAAGTACAATAAATGGTGGCTGCATAACGAAGACAAGGAAGTGACATGAGTATGATAAATGATGTAGATAAACCATACTCTAATCATCATGACCAAGTACCATATCCAAAAGGCTATCCAGTTCCTAAGTTCATCGCAACCAACCTTGAACAACACATACCTCATTTCATGACTCTATGAGGGGACTCAAGTAATAACCCCTCATTGTTATTTCACTAATTTTCAACAAGTTTAACTAGGGTAGCATTCGAGCGGTTTGCTAGTTACAATCAAAGTGTATACAAACTTGGTCACAAATGAAAGGAGTTCTCAAAATTGGGTTTGGAGGAATCAGTAACAAGATGACCATTCGTATCTCATTTCAACACTAACGTGTGACAACAAATCAGTCTTAGACTACGTCACATGGTGGAGAAACCTTAGTATATGGTGTGAACAATACATAAACAAATTTGAAGTTATAAATCTAGTTCTTTATAACATAAGGAAGAACTGGATAGCATCGTACCTGAGTGCTTCTTCTATCCATACTTTCTAAAACCTTATCGTATAAGTCAAGAGGTTGGTGATGATTGGCCTACTAACATTAGCTGGTTCACAAAATTTGAAAGTAGAAAAAGCCTTTGACTACATTTCAAAGCTAAGCCAACACAAAAAATATTGGTGATGCTTGGCTAAGCCAACTCAAAAGTCATTGGTGACACCTTGACTGTAATCAACAACATGCTAATCAGGCCATCGACTGTCAAATCAAAAATCAAATAAAGTCAATTGACAACATGCTCAAAGTCATCGACCACACTACAAATCTAGGCTAACTAAAAAGCTATTAGTAGTGCTTAACTAAGCCAACCCCAAAAGATGTTGGCAGCACCTCAAACTGAATTGGAAACATGCGAATGAGGTGAATGATTTTCAAATAAAATCAAACTATAGTAGTTATGAACTTACTTAGTCAATCAACTAGATGCCTTGTTCAAATAAAGTCAATAAATAGGCAATAAATTGAAAGCTGTCGGCAACACTTCAAAGCTAAGCCAACTCAAAAGCCATTGTTGACACTTGGCTAAGAAAACCCCAAAAGTCATTAGTGATATCTCAAACTTAATTGAAAACAAACCAATAAGGAAGTTGATTACCAAATCAAAAATTGAAAGAAACTTGACAACAAGCTAAAAGCCATCGGCCATACTTCAAACCTAAGCCAACTCAAAAACCATTGGTGACGCTTAGCTAAGCCAACCCCAAAAGTCATTGGTGATACTTCAAACTTAATCAACAACATGTCAATGAAGCCATCCATTATAAAATTAAAAATCAAATGAAGTCAACTAATGACACACTCGAAGCTGTCAACCATATTTCAGAGCTAAACAAACTCAAAAGCTATTGATGACACTTACCAAAACCAACCCCAAAAGTTGTTAGTGATGCTTCAAACCAAATCAACAACTTGACAAAAGGCCATTGATTATCAAATTAGAAATTATTAGCACAAACTAGTGCCACGAATCATTTTTTTCTCAAGTCAAGAATTAATAGAAGTCAACTGACAATAAACAAAATATCATAGGTAAAGCTTTAGATCTTGATGGGGTCAATTGACATAAGCCAAGTTATCAGCATCTGCTAAGGATCCAATCAAATATACCCTTGAGTCAAGTTCCACTCGGCCAAGGGCACATGAGTAGGGCAGTGACACATATCAAGCCTATTCTCACTTCCTTTCTCAATCTACTCTCTTTTATGATTGGAAATTTAAATTCTTTAAAATATAAAGTGACGATATGCCCTTCCTGAAGTCATGTATTCCTTTTCTCAAATCAATCAAATTATGTCTTGTTTCCTTTGTGTCTCTATTTTTATTAGCTATGTTTCTCGGTTTCATAGATTTTGGACAATTGCTAGGGAATTAAAAATAGGAACTTACACCTATTAGAAGTCATCTTTCCACAAAACTTGATCACACTAAAACTACATTATATTTTCATTTGTTCTTTCAAGATAGCCCCTTAGAGTCTTTCGCTACCCTAGTTGGTTGATTTGGACCCACAATAGTATAGTAGTAGCCCTAGTTGTATACTATAGCAGTAGTAGTATTAGTAGTAATATAATAGTAGTAGTATATTAGTATAACAATTGTAGTAGTATAGCAGTAGAAGTAGCAATAGTAATAGTAGAAATATAGTAATAATAGTAGTATAGTAGTGATAATAATAGTAGTGGTAGTTGTAGTAGTAGTAATAGTACACTAATAGTAATTATAGTAGTACCACTAGTAGTAGTATAGTAGTAATATATTAGTAATAAAAATAGTAGTAGTAGCAACAGTAGTACTAATAGTAGCAGTAGTAGTATAATAATAGTAGTAGAAGCAGTAATACTATAGCAATAATAGTGGTACTATTAGTAGTAGTAATAGTAATATACTTATAATATATTAATAGTACAGTAGCATTAATATTGTAGTAGTAATATAATAGTAATACTATACTGCTGCTAACACTACTATACTACAGCTACTAATACCATACCAGTATAATGCAATTGCTACTACTACACTATCACTATACACTTACTAATACTACTATTATTATACTACTACTATTATACTGCTTGTATACTATTACTATATTATTAGTGCTACTATTACTATACTACTACAACTACAACTACAACTACAACTACTACAACTACAACTATAACTATTATATTACTACAACAACTACTACTACTACTACTACAACTACAACTACAACTATAACTATTATATTACCACTAATATTTTCACTTGTTTGAAGCGATTTTTACCACAATCAAGATTAATTAAAATATAGTTAAAGTTGAGACTTATATATCACTAAATTATGTCTCAAATATGGGTCTCGGATAGACTTAAATCATGCCCGAGTTTGATTGAAAATTAAGCTAAAATCATTAGGAAATTCGGGCTCTATCTAGGCCAAATCCAAGCAAGCTAATAGAGCTAGATTTCTAGACCCGAATTAGGTCGAAAATTCATCTAAAATTTGACCAAAATAACAAAATATAAGAATTTTAGAAATAGGCCCCGGATTAAATAAATCCTCATAAACGGGTCTTTGGTCAGATTTTTCTTATAAATAGGTTCCGAGGATAAGAATTTTCAGAAAAGTCCAATAAAATCTTAACAAATCAATCCCACAAAATTTAGGTTTTGAAAATAAACTCGTAAAGGGTCAATAATTATGATTTGGCCCCCATGAAATCTAGGATTTGCGAATAAACCCTCAAAAATTCTTTATTTGTGAATTAATCCCTCCAAAATATAATATTTATAAATAAGTCCATTCAAAATTCTTTAGTTATAAATAATCCCCTAGAATTTTGACTTTTCACAAATAAGTCCCTCAAAAAATTTTATTTACAAATAAGTATTGATTTTTTTAAAAAAGGATACTAGAAGTTTTAAAACTTTATAAACAAGTCTTTTTCGCTGAGAAGTCCCCTAAAATTTATAAAATAATAATTTAGTCTAATTTTTGAAAAAACTTTACAAATAACCCGTGCTAGCTGCCCCTCTGCTCCCATGGACACATCTGCGGTGGCACATCTGGCCCTTCGAGGAGGCCAGGAACACCAATGGCTTATGCTAGCTACCCCTCCACTTACCTGGATGCGGCTCACTGGAGCTCTGACGGCCTCACTCGTGTGCAGTGCCTGATCATACCAAGCATGGTGTAGTAGTTGCTAGGCTTGAAGCCCAAGCCCCCTCGTATTAGGAGGTTTGCCGACTTGACTCCTCGCTCGAACGGCTACCAGTCTCACTATGGCTCATGCCAGCTCGACTGTGCCTACGTGAACAGCTGCCCATCTTGCCATGGTTGGCTCCATTGATGCTTTGCCTATCTGGATCTCCCGTGTTGCTTTCAACTTTCATAATCCCATCCCTGTCCTCATCCCCTCCCCACCACCATTCCCAATAGGCCGGAGCAACACTCAGCCAGAATTGGTCGAGTCTAGCCATGAGTTTGAGGAATATGAAGATTTGATGGTGATTAGGGCTTGGGGTTGTGGGAGAAGGAAGACAAAGAATTATAGAGAAGAAAGGGGGAAATAAAAAAGGGAAAATGAAAAAAAGTAAAAAAGGGTTTGTGCTTCAAAGAAAAAAGGGCCAAAATTATAGAGAAAGAGTTTTGGCCTTGAAAGAGAAGAAGAAAGAGAAAAGAAAAAATGTGGCAAAAAATAATGAAAAAACTTTTGACATTGTGGTTATTGGTGATCTTTGGCATGATCGTGGACTCTCGATAACTTTGCGGTCACTCACGGCCCTCGGTGATGAAGGCGGTGAGTCCATGGTCATGCTACATCCACTCTCAGTCCCTTAAAGATGTCAATGTAGATGGTGAACCCATGATCCCGCTATGACAACTCATGGCCCATTGAAGATGGTAGATCCCCATCACCACAAGCAAGCCTTCAGGCTCAAATTCAGCCACCCTTCTAGGTCGCATCCAAGCCATCCTTTGAGCTTGCATTCAGCTAGCCTCAGGCTTGCATCCAAGCCAGCCTTCAGGCTTGTACTCAGCGAGCTTTCAGACTTGCACCTAGCTAGCCAACAAGCTTGTATCCAAGCTAATTTTTGGGTTTGCATTAAGCCAGCCTTCAAGCTCATATCTAAGCCATCCTTCAGGCTGGCACTCAGCCAGCCTCTAGCCTCACATCCAAGCTAGCCTTAGCTTCACACTTTGCCAACCTTCGAGCTCGCACCTAGCCAACCTTCTGGCTTGCATCTAAGCCAACCTTCAGGCTCACAGTTAGCTAGCCTTCGGGCTTGCATTCAAGCTAGCCTTCAGGCTCCCATTCTTGCCAGCCTTTGGGCTTGAACTCAGTTAGTCTTTGATCTCACACCCAACTAGCCTTCGGGATCACACCTAAGTAGGCTTGGGCTCACATCCAAGCCATCCTTTGGGCTTGCATCCAAGCTAGCTTTCGGGCTCACACTCAGCCAGCCTTCGAGCTTGAATTCAGCTAGCCACTGGGCTAACACTTAACCAGCTTTTGCGCTCATACTCAGCCATCCTTTATGTTCACACTTAGCTAGTGTTCAAGCTCACACATAGCCAATTTTCGAGCTCACAGCTAAGCTAGCCTTCGGGCTCACACTTAGCTAGCCTTCGGGCTTGCATCTAAGCCAAACTTTGGGTTCACAGTTAGCTAGCATTTAGGCTCACACCCAAGCCAACCTTGGGGCTCACATTCAGCCAGCTTTCAAGCTCGCCCTTAGCCCACCTTTAGGCTTGCACCCAAGCCAACCTTGGGGCTTGCTCTTAGCTTGCTTTCAAGCTCACTCTCAACCAGCCTTTGAGCTCGCACTCAGCCAACTTTCAAGCTTACACTCAATGAGCCTTCGGGCTCGCATTTAGCTAGCCTTTTGGGCTAACATCAAAGCCAGCCTTTAGGCTTGCACCTGGCTAGCCTTCAAACTCACACTCAGCTAGCCTTTTGGCTCGAACTCAACCAACCTTCAGGCATGCACTTACCCCCATTCGTGCTCACACTTAGCGTGCCTTTGGGCTCACATTCAACTAGCTTTCAAGCTCACACTCAACCAGCCTTTGGGCTCATGATTAGCCAACCTTCAAGCTCACATCTAAGCTAGTCTTCGGACTCACATGTTGTCAACCCGTAGGCACGCACTAAGCTAAATTTTGAGCTCACAAACTAAGCCAACCTTTAGGATCACACATTTGAATCTCAGTTATGGGTTTGTCTAAAATCATTATAAGCAACCAAGGACCCTCAAATCAAACTAATTAATGTGAAGTAACTCAATCACAACAAATGGAAAATTGACGAGTTGGCTCAAATGGACTTAAATTGGTCAAAAAAATGAATAAAATGCAAATTGAGCTGGCCTCCAAAAATCCAAATTGAGTTAACCAAATAAACTCAGATTTAACCTTAATTAGGCTCAAGTTGAGTCAATTTAAAATCAAATTGAATTAAAATCAAATCAAATCAAGATTGAATTATGCTCAAGTGAAATTCAAATCAAGTCCAAACTAAAAGGCAAACTTAAAGCCTAGTTAGAACCAAACTAGGCTGAGCCCGAACCAAAATCAAGTTGAACTAAATTCATTTGAACCTAAATTGAAGTCCATCAAGATGTAGACCCAAACTCGATAATGGTCCAACATAGGATCAAACTCAACTCAAATTAAATGAAATTGAACTCAAACTTGAATCATATTAGTCTCGATAGAACTAAATAGGGACAAGCCAAGTCCCACTTGGTGTGCTTAATCTTTGGCAATACTCCAAAGCTATAGACAATGGATGATGTTGCCATCATGAATTGAATCATAGTTGGCTCGAATAGAACTAAATAACATTAAACTGAGTCTTGCTTGATGTGCTACAAAAGCATTTAGCAATACTTCAAAGCTATATCCAACTTATAAGCTAATGTTGATGCTACCAAATCAAAGAAGTTAATCACTGACATGCTCAAAGTTGTTGGCCACACTTCAAAGATATATCTGACACCATAAGCTGTTCAAAGCTGTTGGCCACACTTCAAGCTAGTCACAAGTAGTTGACAATGCACCCCTACAAACTAGTGAACCCCATGAATAGTTGGTGATGCACCCCTTTAAGCAAGTCAACACCACAAGCAGTTGATGATGTTCTCTTTCAAGCTAGTTAACACCACAAGTAGTTGATGATATATCCTTCAGTTAGCCAGCCCCAAAACTAGTTGACAATGCATCATCAAGCTACACCCAACTTTACAAGTTGTTGGTGACTCTGCTCAAAATGAATGAAGTTTTCACCTATGCCTTATCAACTATAAAAACATTTCAACCAAAACCAAAGAAGTTATCGCCTATGCCCTGTTGGCTACAAAATCACTTTAAGGTTAAACAAAGTTATCGCCCACGCCTTATTGGCTAATAGAAACACTCCAACCCGAATAAAGTTATCACTAATGTCTTATCAGCTAACGAAAATACTTCGACCTAACTAAAGTTATCGCTAAAGCTCAGAGATAATGGAAATACTTCAAATCATGAAGTTATCACCAAAATGCAAATATAATAGAAACACTTCAAACTTCTCCCATTCCCTTTCATAGTTTGGGTTGGCACAGTAGCACACATCAAAGCTTCCTCACCACCCTTTCTCTTTGCTTTCTTCATCTTTTATTTTGCTACAATTCTTTGTTAAACTTTGTTGTAAAGTGAGGGTATACCCTTACTTAAGCCATGTAGCATTTTTCTTAAATCAATCAAATAATGCTTTTTTTCTTTTCCTTTTTGTGTCTCTATTTTATTAGCAAGGTTTCTTACTTTAGGAGGTTCCTGATAATCATCGGGGTAAATAACAATAGTGGCTTGAACCAGTTGGAAGTCATGTTTCAACAACACCTAATAGCACACTTTAAATTAAAATAAAATTTGATTTGTGACTAGAGATTGTTCCTCAAGGTCTCTGCTATACTGGATGGGCAACTTCAATCCCATAAATTTTATCATGCCCAGTGGAACATGACTTCTCCTCAAGTGTAGAAACCTAGTTAATATGATAGAGACACTAATGTGACAAAATTATAATGGAAGATAGATCAATTATGTTCTCCTTTACAGAAGAAAAAATCATATGGTAACAACAAAGAACATCTTCACCCTAAGATACACCATCATCCTGGAGGAAGGTTTAGTCATGCAGTTACCTCAGTCAATGGTTGCCACAGAGGTAGCTAGAGCTTAGATTGAGTTTGGGACCATTTCTGAGTTTGTCCAGTTCAAGAGGGTGCTGACTACTGCACCAGCTGAAGTGGTTAAGATGCAAAACTAGCCTATCTCTTGCCTTCCATCATGGGGAAGGGAACCCAATGCCACTATTTCCAATCAAAAGGGCTGTTTTGATGAAGAGCCAAAAGCCATACCTCAACCAATGAGGATGTCAGTCTTTCAGAGGATAGGACTGAAGTGAAGCTTAATCTTTAGTCAACTTCACCCAGCTCCATATATGGGGCAATCAAAAGTAATTGAAAAAGCTATTGAAATATACAGCTGACTTGGGAAGCCTATCCCTTGAACGAAGTCGGTCATTACCATCTCTACCTCCAACTTCTTTGCTCCACTAAGTAGTTTAGAGAAGGGTAAAAGCAAGTCACAAAGGTGCAGTATCTTGTCTTAAAAATGTGGCGAAAGGGCAAATTTGCAAACAAAGATACAAGAGTCACTACAAAGTTGCAGCCCAACATGAGGGCTCATAAAAGGAGATCACTCACACTATCACAAAACTGTGTCTCACACTCCAACTAGCGAAATGCTGAAAGAAGGCTACCTGAGTGAGATTTATGGATAAAGAAATCCAAGAGGAAAGGACTCTTGTGGACCATTGCTTGCTACCAAGTCAAACAAAAGGCGTGGCAAACTAATCTATGAGTAGACTTCTGAATAAGATGACTCGACTGATGGGAGAAGTTAGCCTCAGCCCAGAGCCTAGACTTGATTCTCAGGGCAAGAACCATCATGTTCGAATAGAAGCCATGATCATAACTGAAAACTATAATCAAGAAGTGACCATAGAAGCACTGCAAGAACAGCTAAGATAGCAAAGCAAAGAGAAAGATGAAGCTCAAAAGAAGGTCATAGAGTTAATGGAGATGATGATATAAATTAGCCAAAAATTTGATAAGTTAGAACAATTTTAACAACCACCTCAAGTAACTGAGGCGATGGATGGCACATCTCCTATAGATGAGGTCCATGAAAACATAGGCCCTTCAGAAGTACCAACTCCAATAAGGGATGCCTAATCCCTACTTTCAAGGACCCCTAACAACATGAAACTCCCAGCATACATACAATAGCAAGTACAACAAATGGTAGCCTCATAGTTGAGACAAAAAAGTGAGACAGGTAAGGTGATTGATGCTGACAAATCATACCCTAGACATCATGACCAAGTGACATATCCCAAAGGTTAACAGTGCCTAGTTTTAAATAGTTTAATGCCTTGGGCAATCTTGAACAGCACATAACTCACTTTGTGACTTTGTGTGGGGATTCAAGTAACAATCCCTCGCTATTCCTCCACCAATTTTCAGCAAGTTTGATAGGAGTAGCATTGGAGTGGTATGCTAGTTTGCAGCCAAAATCTATACAAACATGGGTCAAATGAAGGAGCCTTTCTAAATCATGTTCGGAGGAGTCAGCGATAAAGTGACCATTGCAAATGTTGTTTCAACAACAAAACATGATAATGAGATGATTGCAGATTATATCACATGGTGGGAAAATCTCAGTATTAAGTGTGAACAAGCTATGACCCAATTTGAGGTAGTGAACTTAGTCCTTGACAACATAAGGGGGGAATGGATGACACCCTATCTGAGTGCCTCTTCTATCCCTACCTTCCAATACCTCATCATGCTAGTCAAGAAGCTGGAAAGAATTGGTCCACTAACCTTATGCAGTTTACAAAGCTTCAGACTAGAAAAGGATAAGGTAAAATACGGAGAGCCTTCCAAAAATGTGATGGCTACATTTATGGTAACTGAGTGAAAGAAACCTCTAAATCCCATTATGAACAAGGGTAATCCTCAAAACCCACTAGTATATGGAGGAGATGGAGAAGAGAAATGATCCAATGGTCTCCAACAAAAGCTCAGAAAGAAATACTCTTTCAAAATAGAAAGAGTAGCTAAAATCTTCCAAGATGCACTAAAATTAGGCCTCCAATTGCAAGAATCCAAAAGGCCAAGTGAGGCTAACAAAACAGATCACCCTAAATATTGTCCTTACCGTAGAGTCTTGGGGTATAACATTGAAGATTACAATGTGTTCAAGGATTGCATTGAGAAGCAATACTAAGAGGGCAAATTGACTCTCTCAAAGGTAGCCCTATTGGAAACACCTACCGAATACATTAATTATATTACTTTGTTTGAGGATCATGAACCACTTGTTGAAATCCTCTTTGGGGAAGAAGCACAACATACTCTCAAATAAAGGCACTTATGAAATATCTACATTTCAAAAAGGCTAAAGAAACTAATGAAGAAAATAACTAGAAACCCTGGAGAGCCTGGGATGGTGATAAAGAAAGCCTCATTAGAACAAACGACCCTATCTATTTGAGGCATCAAGAAGAAAAAGAATAGAAGCGAGAAGAAGAAGTTGATTCAACCAGATGAATATGATGTCAAGAAATAGGCCATCCAAGAATACATCGATGCTCTGGATGAATATGTTTAGGGAGAAAGAAGCCAACTAACTCTTGAAGAATTCCTCCCTAACAAACTCAAAACTTTACTAGAGAAACTTGATGTGGGAAATGAAGAAAGTGAACCCTTGGTTACAACATGCTTTGCCATACCATTAGAGGTTTATAACCAAGTTGGTCCCCACCCTGTCACTTTAGTGATGAGGAAATTTAGGATGCAAGGTAGGGAGTGGTGAATAGATTCATTGGCGATGACACTAATGAAATGAGAGATCCCACAGGTCTTCCTAATAATTGCTCTTGGGATGACTATCTTTGAGAGCAGTTCGCCTATGAGCACGACTACAGAATGCTTAAACTATAGCTAGATACTATGAAAAAATTGGATACAACTAATATGAGGTTTGTTAAGGGACAAATGCAAATATTGAACAAACATATGCAAGCTATGATTGCCCAGATAAAAATTATGACAAATAGGACCATCATGCTCTATAATGAAGTTGAGAGGATGCAGAAGGTCCTAGCAGAGAAAATAGAGCCATATAAAAGTCCTCATAGGGGTGCTGCAAAATCACTTATCGACCATCCTTGGGATTAGAATGACCATACATACCACTTGCTCCAGAGATGGGTCAAGAAAGCTAGACACTATTAAAGAGAGTTAGCTAAGTCTATGACCTCTTATCACATGGTGCCTAATACATTTGAGGTGAACATTGATGAGCTACTATCCCAATCTCCATCAAGCAATCCAACAATAAATGCTTAATCTGTTAGGTTTAGTGAAGTCCCAATCCTAGAGCCTTTGGAAGGATGCACTTTGCTGGCTTTAGATGAATTATGCATACAAGGCATGGACAATGAATATGATTTTATGTATAACTTAGAACAACTTTATAACTACTTTAGAAGGCCCTACATCAGTGAGCACTAAAGGAAGAAGCAGACATTTTAGGAGAGGATCAAATGAGCTAATGCTAAAGCTTGTTTCGCCCTTGCATCAAATCAATTTGAATATCCATGGTCAAGCCAGCCTAGACATCCACAAAAGAGATATCCTAAATGCAAAGTCTTGAAGAAGGTTATGTCAGTAGATGAAATATAAGAGTTAATCTAGAGAGTTTCTAAAGACCTCACTACAACAAAGCCCCATGTGCCTAATTCCAATGTTGAATGGGACAATTATCGGCCGGTTTCATCCTCCAAGAGTACTCTACTTCTTGTTGCATGATTAGCCTCAAAAGTGATTGTGAAGAAAAACCTTATGGGTATCATGATGCCAGGTTTCAACTAAGGTGTGCAAACTAGGTACAACTTCAAGGTCAAAAGGTGTTACCTCTAAGACAAGCTTTGATGCCTAGGGACAAGAATATCCCTATGGATAAGGAAAATGAAATTCAAATAAATGAGGGCAGGAAGCCTTTGCAAGCTAAACTTGCACCCAAAAGGGTGGTGTAACATAGCAGCCCACCTCAAGAAGATCCCTGCTATGATGAGTGTGTTTGATACCTTGATAGTGTCCCAAGAACTAAAGAATACACTAGTGCACATCTTGCAAAATTTAGCCAACTACCAATCATACTTTGTTGAAAAAAAGATAAAGGAGTCTTTGTATGCACACCAAACTCCCACCATAATCTTTACAAATGATGACCTACAACCTGGAACAACAAATCACAATAGACCATTGTATGCTACAAGGAATAGCGTTGGGGTCAAGATTAACCACATCTTGATTGACCCAGGTTCCTCCATCAATTTGTTGACTCTTCGTACTCCAAGAGCACTGACCATGGATATATGTCACCTATCGTCCGAGATTATAACCATACAAAGGCTTAATCAAAATAGCCAAAGAGCTCTGCAAGCCATAACTATCCCTTTGAAAATTGGTGAGTTGATGACAAATGTCAAGTTTTATGTGTTCGATACTAATGCATTGTAAAAGTACTACTAGGGAGGCTATATGAAAATAAAGTAGTGCCATCAAGCCTATATCAATGTTTTAAATACTTCGAGGATGGTGAAGAATACAAAATTGATAGAGATGTACATCCTTTTGATGTCCACAAGGTACACTATGATGATGCAAAATACTTTTAGAGATCTAACGCTGATCGGAGGTCTACTTCCATCAGTCAAGTAATGTAAAAGATTGCTAGCCTGATCTTTGCTCCTCCTCACCTAGGAAGCAATTCTGACCCAATCTCTTTAGATGAAGAAGCCTCACAAGTTTGTCTAGGTGGCTATACTTCTGATGAAGATAATAATAGAGGTCAAATAGAAAATACTCACCTTATTACTAAACTTCTGAAAAGCTTACTTAAGTTATTAGATGAGCTGAGCATCAATGTCATCAAAGAACTAACAACCTTCTACATTCCTACATGGTACAAAGGAGAAAAAAAATTATTCTACAAGGAAATTCCTTGTGCTCCAAGGATATATGGAATCCTAGGGACTAAAGATCTAGTGGATGATAGTGACCAACAACTAGTAGTCATGTCTAAATATTTCTTAGACCAGCTTCATTAGATAATTAACAAATCTGGTTGTGGACATCTACAAATAAAGAGACAAAGTCATTTCTTTAGAAATCTATGGGATCCACCCCAAGGGTGTGCTTATATTCCTAGAAGAGGACATAAGAACAATAAAGGACTAAGCTATTACTTCAAATGCCCATACGTGTCTTATGGTCACCATTGGATCTCTCTCCGATATTAAGGATGACCAAATGACATAAAAAACCCTTGATATGTGCACCAAGGTGGCTACAACTTTTTAGACATAACAAAAAGGTGACATCCTCGGTGGGATTTCATCAGAACCAAAAGAAAGGGGACATGATGTAGCTAAAATGCCTTTAGTTGAATCTTCACCAAACTCACTCGACATGATGAATCATTTGGTGAAGAAATAATTCTTAAACCAAAAGAAGCTTAACTAGAACTTGAGGATGGATGGCAAGCCACAATTGATGAACTAATAGAGATCTACTAGACTCAGAGGAGGACTCAACTTTCAAAAGGAAGCCAAACCCAGCTCAAGGTAGTGCTCCAAGAGTATAGTAACTGCTTTGCATAGAGTTATAAGGAAATGTTTGGACTAGATCTTGAAATTCCAATCCATAAACTGGTCATCAATCTTAAGCTTCTACCTATCAAACAAGTACATGGGAAGATGAAACTCGACCTAGAACAGAAAGTAATAGAAGAAACAAAGAAACTGATTGAAGTAGGCATCATCAGAAAAGAAAAATACCTAGATTAGGTGGCAAGCATCATGCTCGGCAAGAAAAAGAATGGCCAAATTCACATTTGTGTGGACTACAAGGACTTGAATAAATCATGATTTTCCATTACCAATAATGAAAATCATGGTAGACAACATGACCAATTTTGAAATATTCTCTTTCATGGATGGGTTCTCAGGATGTAACCAAATCAAGATGCATCTTAATGATGAGAAACATATGTCCTTCAGGACACAAGTTGGCATTTACTACTACAAGGTGATATCCTTCGGGCTCATGAATGCAAGAGTCACTTATCAAAGGAACATGACTAAACTATTTGATGACATCATACACCAATTAGTGGAATGTTTATGTGGATAACTTGGTGATCAAAACTAAGTCCAAAGATAAGCATTCCCAAGACCTAACATTGGAACTCAACCACCTTAGGCAATATAACTTAAAGATGAATCCTATGAAATGCACTTTTTGGAAAAATTCCTCAGCTTTATTATAAAACATCGAGGGATTAAAATTGACCCATCTAAGATCAAAGCTATCTTTGATATGCCACCACCCAATAACATAAAGCAATTAAGGTCATTCCACCATTGGTTGGCATACATAAGAAGATTATTTCAAAACTCTAGAAAATAAGCTTTTTCCAAGTTGGTGAAGAAGGACACTCCATCCATCTAGGATCAAGACTATCAAGACGCCTTTGAAGAGATCAAGCAATATTTCTTAAAGCCATGAGTCCTCGCAGTGGCTCTACCTGATAAACCCTTTATCTGCCACATGGTAACAATGGAAGGATCCTTGGAGGAACTTCTTACCCAGAATAATGAAGAGGGTAAAGAAAATGCACTCCACTATCTAACTTGAATGTTAGCAAGGGTAGAAAATAACTAGTCCCCTATCAAAAAGCATTGTCTAGTGCTCATATTAGTAGTTAAGAAGCTAAGACATTATTTTCTTTCATATCAAGTCATTTTAGTATCAAGGATTGATCCTATATGGTACCTGATGACTAGGCCAATACTCACTAGGATTCTAGCAAAGTGAGCTTTCATTCTCATGGAATATGATATGATGTTCACTCCTCTAAAGGTGGTTAAGGGGCAAGCCCTTGTCAACTTTCTTGCAGCTTATCCAGTACCATTCAATTTGTCCTCAGAACTATGAGCTCCTTGATGAAGGGATCCTTTTGGTCAAAGATGGGGAACCTTATTGGAAGCTATATTTAGATAGAGCATCATCCATCAAGCCAGGGGTCAGACCCAAGCTCCTACAATTCAAAGGTTGAAAATTTATTTATGTCACTCCGAAGGGAAAATTTTACAATACTTCTATTCCCTCTTAGAATCATGCACATATAATGAAGCTAAATATGAAGCCCCAATTGTAGGGTTGAAAATGGCCCTCACTATGGAAATATCATGCCTATATGTTTTTGGTGATTCACAATTAGTTATTAGTCAAGTCCTAGGTAAATATAAAGTTCACAAATTTGAGCTCCTAAAATACTTTCAAAAGACTCAAGAGCTCATAAGGCACATTTCTCATGTTCAAATAACTAATATTTCTCTATCCATTAATGTGGAAGCTGACTCCTTAGTCAGATTGGCTAAGGCATTAGTTGGCCCTGATCAAGGAGAAATCCTAATCATAGTTTGCAGTAGACAAGTGATGAACTCAGTCTTCAGCATCAGGCACAAGAAGACTAAACCTAAATTAATAGTAGAGGCTATAGATTAGAGAACACCATTCACCAACTACCTCCAAAGTGGAGAACTCCTAGAAGATAAATCTGCATGGGCATAACTTAGAGAGCCCTCACTTTCTACTTATCAATTACATCCTTTATAGAAGGTCCTTTGATTAACTGCTTTTGTGCTGTCTCTCAAACCATAAGGCCAAGGAAGTTATGTATGAAGTGCATTCTAGACTTCGTGGAGCTCATCAGTTGGGCCAAAAATGATGATGAAGATTAAGTGTATTGGCTACTACTGGCCAACTATTGTGGGAGACTGCATTAAATATATGAGAAGATGTCATCTATGCTAAATACATGGTGACTTCATTCATCAACACCTAAATCTTCTACATCCAATAGTGTCCTCATCACCGTTCAAGGTATGGGGAACATACATCACTAACGCATTCAAACTATCTTCTTCTAGGGGCCATTGCTTCATACTAGTGACAACCAATTATTTCTCTCAATGGGCTAAAGCAATTACATTGAAAGTAGTGAAAGTGGATAGTGTTTTCCACTTCTTTCAAGGAGATATTTTATACCAATTCAATGTTCCTTGAAGGATAATCTTGGATAATAGGCCATCCTTTAGAAGCTTAAAAGTGAGAAGATTTACACATCATCACAAGATAGATTGGAGATATTCATCCATCCACAATGCCAGAGCCAACGGGCTCACTAAGGCATTCAACAAGATCATTTTTACGATCTTGAGAAAAGTTGTTGCCAAAAATAAGAAAGATTGGCACCGAAATATTATTGAGGCACTGTGGGCCTATCGCACCACATATCGAACTCCTACCCAATCATTGCCATATGCATTGGTGTTTGAGACTGAGGTAGTCTTACCACTGGAAGTGCAAATCTCTCCTTTAAGGATTGCTTTGCATGAAGAAATCATAAGAGAAGATAATGTTCATCTTCACCTTGATGAGCTAGACTCTTTAGATGAGACAAGGCTCATGGCACAACAAAACTGAAAATGTATCATGAACAAATGGCTAGGGTCTACAATAAGATGTCTTGCCTTAGGTTATTCCAAAAGGGAGAAATGGTTTTAGTTCTGAGATGACCCATAATCCCAAGCCAAAATAAGAAGGATAAGTTCGATCCTAATTGGAAAGACCCTTATATAGTCGAATGGGTATTCAAAGGGGGATCCTACCAACCATTGGATGACAAGGGGGGAAGGCCTATGCCAACAATCAATAGCTGATTCCTCAAAAGGTACTATGTCTAAGCTGTGAGGGCAACAACATAATAACTAAAAGTTTTTGTATTTTGTCTATAATAGAATATCTTGCTCCCTCAAAAAGGGAATACTTGATCAAACATGCACTCCATGTTTCTTGAGATAAAACATGGACATAAAACTCTATCCATCTTGTATGGCTACTAAGGTTGCATTTACAAGACATATTGAGCCCGCATTCACGTGACAACTTAAGTCCATTTTCATGTGGTAATTTAGGTCCACTTCTATATGACAAACCAAGCCCACTTATACGTGGCAAACTAAGTTCACTTCTATGTGGCAAACCAAGTCCACTTTTATGTGGAAAATGAAGTCTACTTTCATATAGCAAACTAAGTCCACTTTCAAGTGGCAAACCAAGGCCAATTCCACATGCCACTAACTCCACTTCACATGGTAACTCAAGTCCACTTCTACGTGACAAACTAAGTCCACTTCCACATGGCAATCTAAGTCCACTCTGGTATGGCAATTCAAACTTATATAGCCAACTCTTGAAATGTTGATATAGGGAAAAGTACTTGGAAATTGTTTGCACCATCTTCTTTTGCCAAAACTCGAGAAGAGACTGCAAAGGGCACAATTTATCTAAGGTGATTTTTGCCACAATCAAAATTAATTAAATATGATTAAAGTTGAGACTTGTATGCCACTAAATTATATTTTAATTGTTGGTCTTGGTCAGACTAAAATGATGTTCGAGTTTGATAAAAAATTGAGCTCAAATGATTGGGATATTCGGGCTCTAGCTAGGCTTAATCCAAATAAAGAAATTTGATTCAATTTTTTGACTAGAAATTGGGCCTAAAAGTCATCTAAAATTTGGGTAAAAATGACAAAAATATAAGAATTTTGCAAATAAGCCCTTGGATTGAATAAATCCTTATAAATGGGTCTTTATCCAAATTTTTCTTACAAATAGGTCCTCAAAAGAAGAATTTTGCAGAAAATTTAATAAAATTTGAAAATTTGAAATCAGTGTCGCAAAATTTAAAGTTTGCAAATAAGCCCCTCAAAGGATTAATAATTATGATCCAGTCCCTATGAAATCCAAGGTTTGTAAATAAACCATCTAAAATTCTTCATTTCTGAATAAATCCTTCCAAAATTTAAAATTTACAAATAAACCCCTCAAAAATTCTTTATTTACAAATAAACTAATAGAAATTTCTCATTTTCTAAATAAATCCTTCAAAAATTTTTATTTGCGAATAAGTCAAAATTTTATTCAAAAAGGATCTCGGAACTTTCTAAACTTTATAATCAAATCCCCCAAAATTTATAAAATAATAATTTAGTCAAATATTTTATAAAAAATTGTTAATTGACCTCCCAAAATTTTAGTATCCAAGATAAGTATAAATTTTTTAATTTTATCATCCACAACAAGCAAATTTATCGATATCTCTTTACAAGTTCATCCAAACTTGGGATAGGCATATCTATATCCATCTACATCCACATCCATTATTCAAAATTCAGACAAGAAAATTTGATCCTAGACTAACTCTATCTCTTTGAGCACTATGAATACTCGTAAAACTTGCAAATTGGAGAGGAAGATAGAGGTCAAAGGGAGATAGAGAAGGAAAATTAGGATCAGAAATCATCAAGATTCGGGGCTTGAGAGAAAAATAGGGGTAGTCATCTAACCTTTTGTCTTTTCTTTTCTATCAATCTTCTCTCTACTTCTGCTCTTCCTCCCCTGAAGGGACAGCTACGCTCACCACCTTGCTTAGTCTTACCACCCGACAATGACTAGTGTTGTTGCACGCCTCATGATAGAGGGGTATCCCGATGGCTTGCAATTGTGACCTCCATTGCACTACCACCACCAATGAAGCGAGCGTGGATGCATCCACAACAACATGTCTAGCCCTCCAAGGAGACCAAGAACACTAATGCCCTATGCTATCTACCCCTTCCCTTGCTTGGACATGGCTGGATAGAGCTCCAGCAGCCTCACCTGCGTGCAATGCCTAATCTCACCAGGCACCAGTGCTCTAGCTACCAAGCTCGAAGCCTAGGCCACCTTATATTGGGAGGTTTTCCAACTCGACTCCTTGAGGCCATGGAATGGCTGGCCAATAGCACTCCAAACCCATTTCTACTTTGCTTGGCCAACCCATGATGCAACCTAATTTGGCTCATCGTGTCTCGTGTTGGCCCCTCCGCGTCCATGCAGATGCTCACTTGTCTCATTGTGGATCGTAGCGGCCCCACTGTGCGTGCGTGAATAGTTGCCTACCTCACCATGGCCTGCTCAGATAATGCTTCTCCAGCCTAGATCTCCCATGTTTCTCTCAACTTTCACAACCTCATCTCGCATCCTTGTCGCCTCCTCGCCACCATTCCCCATAGGCTGGAGCCAGACTCGGCTAGAATTAGTTGAGTCCAACCATGAGTTTGAGGAAGACAAAGATCTGGGGACCATTAGGATTGGGGTCCTAGGAGAAGGAAGAAGACTTATGGAGAAGAAAGGGGGAAAATAGAAAAAAATAAAAAAGGGCTTGTGTTACAGATAAAAAAATTCAAGCCAAAAATATAAAGGAAGATTTTTGGGCTTGAGAGAGAAAAAGAAAGCGGGAAAAAAAAATAAAAAAAATAATTATGTAAAAAGAAAGAAAAACAAATTCTGTAAAAAAATAATAAAATTTTTTTGACATCGTAGCTACCATGATCTTTGTCGTGATGGCAGACTCTCGATAATACAGCGATCACCCATGGACCTCAGTGATGAATGCAGTGAATCTATGATCTTGTTTCGGTCACCCATGACCCCTCGAAGAGGTGATGAAGATGGTGAACCCATAACCTTGATGCAGTCACCCGCGGCCCCTCAAAGATGGTAGATCTCCATCACCATAAGCTGGCCTTTGGGCTCACATTAAACTATCCTTCGGGCTTGCATCCAAGCCAGCCTTCAAGCTTACATTCAAGCTAGCTTTCAGGCTCACACTCAGCCAACATTTAGGCTCACACATAGCCAACCTTCGAGCTCGCATTTGAGCTAGCCTTTGGGTTAACATCCAAACTAGCCTTTAGACTCGCACTCGGCTAGCCTTCAAGCTTGCATCCAAGCTAGCCTTTGGGCTAGCATTCAGCTAGCTTTTGGGCCTGCATTTAAGCCAACTTTTAGGCTCGCACTTAGCCAGCCTTCGAGGTTGCACACAACTAGCCCTATGGCTCACACTTAGCTAGCTTTTGAGCTCTCATTCAATCAGCCTTTGGGCTCACACTCAACAAGCTTTTGGGTGGCTAGTATTAGTAGAAGCAATATTATTGTTGTTGTACTGATAGAAGTATAATAGTAGTAGTTTAGTAGTAGTAGTATAGTTGTACTAGTAATAGTGATAGTAGAGTATTATTAGTATGACATTACAATATTACTACTATAGTACTACGATGTTATTATACTATTACTATACAACAACTGCTACTATACTATAGCACTGCCAACATACTACTACTCCTAATATACTACTATGCAAGTATACGATTTTTACTAATATACTTCTATAATTATACTATTACAACTATTTTTATTTATATAATAAAACTACTATAATACTGTTACGAGTTCTACTGCTATAAACTAGTATTATTAATGTTACTACTACTATTAATATGCAATTACTACTACTACTATATAACACTACTACGACGACTACTATTATTTTACTTATAAAGTAATACTACTTGTATATTACTATTATTATTATACTAGTATACTACTATAATTTTACTAGTACTAATATACTGCTGCAATTATATTACTACAATTAACATAGTACTACTATAGTACAACTACAATGGTTCAACTATGGCTTCAACTATTATAATATAATGCTACTATCACTACTATACCATGACTACTAGTATTGTGATATAATTTCTACTATTGTTACTAATTTTTACTAGTACTATACTACTACTATTACTATATTAATACTATACTATTGTTTCTACTACTATAATGATATTTATATGCTACTATACTAGTATACTAGCATACTACTTCTATTATAATATTATACTATTGTTGATATATTACTATTAATACACTACTATTATTATACTTATACTATTATCACTTTAAAAGTACTATGCTACAAGTATTACAAAATGATTATTACTACTATACTACTACTACTAATATGCTATTACTATTATACTAATACTATAATTAATATTATTACATTACTACTATTATTACTACTATTACATTACTTCTACTATACTACTTCAATTACTACATTACTACTATATTATTGCTTCTAATATTACAACTATACCACTATACTATTATACTACAAGTGATAAAATACTATTACTGCACTATTATTATTATACTACTAATACTACCACTTCTAATGCTACTATACTACTGCTATTACACAAAGATTGCTACTATTATTATAGTACAACAACTATTACTAATATACTATACTACTAGTCTTATACTAGTACACTATTATTATACTATACTACTATTACAACTACAATAGCACTATTATACTACTAATTCTACTATACTACCACTACTATACAATTACTCTTCGACTACTACTACTATTACTATGATACTACTACCATTACAACTATTATACTGCTACAGTTATACTATTAGTATATTAGCATATTAGCATATTGCTACTATTACTATTATTATACTACTACTAATACTATTACAATACTACTATTGCTAATATACTAATATTATTATATTATGCTATTACTAAATAACTATAACTACTATACCACTACTAATAATATAATATTATACTACTACTACACAACTGTCGCTATACTACTATACTACAATGACTAGTACACTACTAATAGGCTACTACTATTATTATCATTTTAGCATATTACAAAACTATTAGTACTATGATACTACTGCTATTATTATATTCTTATTACTATACAAGTACTGCACAATAACTAGTATACTATAACTTTTAATATATTACCGTACTACCATACTACTATAATACTATACTACTATCACTATACCACTATACTACTAATATTATACAACTTCTATTATACTATTATATCACTACTTCTACTTCTATTGTTATTACTATGCTATTATACTACTAATATTACTATTATAACTATTACTATTACAATAATAATTACTACTACTGTAACTACTATTATTACAAATATCCCATAATATATCTACTACTGCTCTTCAACTACTTCTACTATTACTACTATACCACTACTACTATAATACTATTAATACTTTTATACTACTACCACTACATTACTTTTACTATTATTGCAACAATTATTATACGACCACTACTACTATTACTACTATTATATATTACTATCATTCCTGCAACTAGTATGACTATAATACTACTAGAACTAGCATAGTACAATACTACTATTGCTACTATTATTGTACTACTATTACTATTACACTATACTAACACTAATACTGCTACCACTATGCTACAACTACTAACATACCACTATTAGTATGCTATTCTACTACTATTACTACTACTAGAATGTTACTATACTTATATACTTCTATACTACTTATAGTTTGCCACTATACTATTACTATTATATAACAACTATAACAACCACTACCATTAATGATACATTACTACAACAACTATTATACTTCTTTTTTTTTTTGCTAATGTTAATATACTACTTCTAGTATACTGCTTTTATTATAATGACCCTAATATACTACTATTACAACTATACTAACACTAATATACTACTACTATCATGCACCTACTAATAGTATACTGGCACTGCTATACTATTATACTGCTACTACTAACATACTGAGACTAGTATACTACTACTATATTCCTAGTAATATAGTAACACAGCTATGTTACTACAACTATACTACTACAACAATGACACTACTATGTGATTATTATACTAATACTAGCATGTTACTATTACCAGACTACTACTACGTCCATGCTATTATACTACTATAGTACAACTACTAATATTATTTTACTATTATACTACTATAGTAATACTAATATGCTACTACACTACTCTATTAATATACTATTACTACAATGCTACTATAATACTATACTACCACTATTACTATATTGCTAGTATACTACTATCATTATATGACTATTATACTACTACAACTATCTAATTACTAATACATTAATTATTATATTAATACTTCTAATATATTACTGCTATTATACTACTATATTAGAATGCGACTACCACGATATTACGATTAATATTCTATTATTTATATTATACTACTACAACTGCTACCATACTACTATTATATCATTATACTACTATACTATTATACTAGCACTACTATATTATTATGCTATTGTTGTTGTCCTACTGCTAGTACTACATTCCAACAATAGCAACATCAACTACTACTATCATATTGATATTACTACTTACTATCGCTACTATTTTACTACTCTATTGCTATACTACTATGACTTTACTACTGCGAGTATTATTATTACTAATACTACTACAATATAACTATATCACTAGATTGTTACAACTGCTATACTACTAATAGTACATGCTATTAGTACTATTATACTATTATTACTATTATACAACTATACTAGTATACTATATTATTACTACTACTACACAGCCATAATAATAATACTACTAAATTACTACTAGTATAACATTACACTATTACTATTATATTACTACTACTATACTACTATATGCTACTGTTATACTACTATTACTACTATACTATGACAACTATTGCTATCCTTCTATTACTACTATACTACTATACAATTATACTTCTATACTACTTAACTACTAATGATATACCATTATATTACTACCACTATATTGCTATACTACTAGCACTCCTATATTACTGCTATTACTATACCACTATACTAAAAATACTACTACTATACTATTATTATACTATTACTACTATACTACTACTATTACAATTACTTTTATTAAAATTATACTATTACTACTATAACAACTACTACTGCTAGCATAGCAATAGAAGTAGTAGCAGTAGTAGTAATAATAGTATTAATATAGTTGTATAATAATAGCAGCGAAAACAGTTATGGTAATACTATAATATAACAATAGTATAGATGTAGTAGTATGATTTTAGTAGTATAATAGTATTATAATAGTAGTATATTAGTTTTAGTAACATAGAAGTAGTAGTAGTATAGTTGTAATAGTAGTATATTAGTCGTAGTAATATATTACTAGCAGCAGTATAGCTATCATAGTAGTATAGAAGTTATTTAATAGTAGTTGTAGTAGTCACTGTGGAAGAAATTATAGTATATTATTAGTACTAGTAGTAGTATATTAGCTGTAATATAGTAATTTATTAGTTGTAGCAACAGTAGTAGTAGTATAGTGGTATAATAAAAGCATAATAGTAGTAGCAGTTGTTATAATAGTACTGGGATAGTAACTATATAGTAGTTATAGAAGTAAAAGTTGCAATGGTAGTAGCAATAATAATAGTAGTGGTAGTAGTATTACTACTAGTTATATAGTAGTAGTATTATGCAGTAGTAGCGATTATAGTATAATAGCAGTAGGAGTAGTGGCAATAGTACTCATACTAGCAGTAGTATAACGATAATAATAGTATAGTAAAATGTTATAATAGTTGTAGCAGTCATATAGCAGTAATATAATTTTAGTATAGTAATAATAGTAATAGTAATAGTAGAATGGTAGAAAAAATTATAGTATATATAGTAGTTATACCAATAGTAGTAGTAGAGTAGTAGAAAAAATTATAGTATAGTATAGGATCCTGGGAGATCCTCGGGAGCCCATGCAAGGACATCTTGTCTCCTTCTTAGGAGTTCTTGTAATTTTATATGCTTCACCCAATCTTGGGTGTCCTCCATAATGCTTCATCAATGACTAGGCCAATAAGCCATTCCATAGGCTTGATATGTCCCTTCTTTAGCTCAGTGATGGATTTATTAATCTCCATTGTTATCAGTTCCTTGCTTTTCTGGCCAAAACTATTTTGCCAGTAGAGTGCTTCACACTTCTTAATGATACTTTGGTTTCCACATACTTCATCTATGCAATGTTTAGTAGAAAACCACATGACTGAATAAAAAGTTTAAATTACCACTTGGAGCTGATTGAATGCTAGTCATTCCAATATTACATTATAGGCAGAATATATTTGAACTACCATAAACTTTGATTTGATTATGGTGTTCATTGGATATTCTCCAATGGTAATGAGTAAGTTGATCATACCAATTGTGGTGCCCGAGTCCCTCATGAATTTTGCAAGCATCTTGATGTATGGCTCTAGCTTCTACTTCATCCATATTTGATACTAGGCTCCGGTGAATAGAATATTTGTCAAATATCCTATATCTATCATGATACAGTGAGTAGCATAGCCATCTAGGACCACCAAAATCACCAATGCATCATTGTGGGGAGTGAAAATTCTTTCTAGGTCCTTGTCAGAGAAGACTATATCACAATAGTTAGTCTCACAATGGTATATCTTCTTCTCCACCTCTTTTGATTCATCCTATCCCCTAGTAGGGGTTCAACATTTTCCAGTTGATGCTGGAGCATGACCTTAAGTCAGTGGGCTAGTTAGGATTATATTAAGGTTGCTATTGATTGAAGGATTTTGCTGCTCGGGAGAGGGGCCCTTTTAGGGTGAAGTTCTTTGATGATTCTCCATAAGCGAGTTTCTTCTACATATTTACCTTGTAAACAAAATGCATGAGGTTGCTTTCTTTGATAAGCCTCTTGATTTCATCCTTGAGGTGCTTGAATTCTTTAGTATCATGACCATAATTGGGGTAAAAATGCTAGCACCTTGATTTTTCAATGCGGATAGGTTAGGGCCTTTGCAAGAAGTCTAGGTACTCAATCAATGGTTGGACTTTGGTTCTTAAGTTATTCAATGGAGTATAAGCTTGAAATTCAGGCATTTGCTCCCTTTGCTTATTTTTTGCCTTTTCAGCTTAGGTGGCTAGTTCTATAGAGATTCTCTCATCTTGCCATCGCATTTAGCTTTTTTTGTGCTAGGATCACTTCTTAAGCATATATGTGTTTATGGGCTAGTTGGATGAATTTTTCCATGTTGTGTATTGGCTAGCGGGCCATCTCATAGGCCACTCACGCTTGCCATATTCCATTAAAGATGACAACAAGGATAATAGAACCATCCAACCTGGTAACTTCTAGTCAAGCTTTGTTGAATCAAGCTAGATATTTCCTTAAGCTCTCTCCCTTTTTTTGCTTCAATGTGAGGAGTGTAGATGGGTTCTTTCACCAAGGAACCAATGACATAATTATTCTACGAACTTATCAGCCAAGTAATCAAAATAAGTTATTGTGTACCTTGGGAGCTCAAAGTATCATGCTCTATCTTGACCTTGCAACATTATAGGGAAAGCTTTATACATGGTAGAGTCTTATACTCCTTGTAAAATCATGGAATTTTAGAAAGTGCTAACATGATTGGCTGGGCCCTTTGAGCCATCATACACTTTGTGGAGAGGCTGGTGGAACTTTAGCTACTTGCAGGAGCATGCAATTTCAGGGATTCGAGGAGTATTATACCTTAGTTGTTGAGGGTGACTCAATGTCCATGAACTTTCCTAAATCAGATGTAGCATGGCCTCCTCCATGAACATTGATTTCACCTTGTCTAGTGCCTGATTAGAGTGCATGTGATACACAGCTTTATCGATTGGATCATAGCTCAAGTCATATTAATAATAATCTTCCAAAACATGGTACTAAAGTGAAATCATGGCCTAGGGGTCATGGTAACCCATTGATTGTGCTCTACAGAGGAGCTAAGGTGTAATTATGATTTAGGCTGTTGGTTTATGATAGTGCCTTAGGCTGGCACCAAAGCTTGAATTGGAACCTGTTGTAGGGCTTTATGAGCCCTTAGGCACCACATCATTTAGTCCTATTTTTGCAATTATTAGGCCTATAGGTTTTGCATGGCTTATGCCTGAGCCTCGAGCAATTGCATCATCTATTGAATGATGGCATCTAGAGTTTGAAACTCATGCTATTTTATCATGTTAGAGGGACTCATCAAAGACTCAAGGATGATTTGTAAAAGGGGTCCCAAGCACTGTGGATGTGTTTGGGTCATAAAGTTTGTTTGCTGTACTAGTTCACCTGGCCGGTTAGATAAGTTGTGTGACTTTACTGATCCTGGGGCTACTTGCCCTGTGATTAGATTCTTGGATGATGAGGGCCTTGGTGCTCTATGTGACATTGCTAGAAGGCTATCGAGCATCACTAAGATTAACAGAGAAGGGATGTAGAGTAGATTTTAATAATAATTACTAATTATTGATGGAGCATAATTCAACACCGATTTTGGATCGGAAATTTCCTCAAGAGCCAATCTACTAGGCTATCGTGCCACTAATCTGCAAGAAGAAGAAAGAACCATCAGGAGGATTGCTGTGACCTTCTTCGGTGATAGTTACTCTGACACTCAAGTCATAAAGATTCTCATCGATTTTTTCCTGAGAGAGAGAGAGGAATAGAGCTCAAGAGTGGGAGAGTTCTCTACCTTCATGGCTACTCCATGTTTTATAGGTCGAGAAGGCCCTCGCATGGATCTAAAATTCCATAATCTTAGTCCTGATTATGCTGGATTCTCCTTATTTTGCTATCATCACTCTCAGCTTTTTCGCCAATGATTTTTTGGGGATCCTTGCCATTGTTATTCCTTGAATATCAAATCATATCCATATATGGGCCGAGCTTGCCAAATCTTCTTGTAGGAAAGATGATGAGTTTTTTGCTAGATGGACTACAATGATACTATCGAGGTGACTTGACATTGGTGACATCACCTAGGATAATGGCCTCAAGGCCAAGAACTTAGTTACCATAGTTAGTGGTTCATCCCACGAGTTAGTTTTCCACTTGCTTTTGGGTCATCTGTTTTACAACTCAGAGTATCATCAAGTATAATAGTAGTAATAGTTAAGTAGCAGTAGCATAGTAGTGGTAGTAGTATATTGCTATAATAATATGATAATATAGTAGTAGTATAGTAGTCATAGTACAATAAAGTAGTATAGTAGTAGTGGAACAATAAAGTACAATCGTAGTGCTATAATAAATAGCATAATAGTATAGTAATATAGTAATAGTACAATATTACTATGATAGTATAGGACTATTACTATTATAAAACTCTAATACTATATTAGTTCTATTATTACTATTGCTAAAATGCTAGTGCTGTCATTACTACTACTATACTATGTAATACTTTACTTCTACTCGACAGTACTACACTATACTATTATTTAGTACTATAATACTACTATGTTGTTACAATTATTAGATTACTACCATCACTACTACTATTATTATATGACTAATACCACCATATTATACTCTCACTATAACTATACTGTTATAAATACTAATATAATACTACTATTATATTACAACCACCATATTACAACTATACTACTCTACCACCATGCTATATGACTATACAACAATATTATACTCTTATGCAACTGCTATACTACTACAACTATTACTTTACTACTATTATACTACTACCACTCTAGTACAACTATAATACTACTACTACAAATAATAAATTACTATTACTATTAATACAATATTATTTTACAACTATTACTATTGTACTACGACTACTACCATACTATTGTAATAGTATTACTACTATTATTATACTATTATTATACTATTACTATTATTATTACTCCTACTACTATACTACTACTATTTTGTTATTATACTACAACTATAGTGCTATGATACTACTGCACTATTACTATGATCATACTACTCTACTACCACAGCTATAATTTGCCACTATTTTATCACCACTATACTACTACACTACTACTATATTATTATTACTATATTTTCATAGTACTTTTATTACTACTACGACTATTATAGTACTCCCACTAACACTACTACTACTAAATTAGTAGTATAATGCTTCTATCATATTAATATACTACTACTATACTAGTACTATTATTATATGATTATTATACAATTACTACTACTATTAATATTGTACAATAGTATGAATACAATTATACTACTTATACTGCTATTTTTCTACTACTATACTCTTGCTTTATACCTACTATACTACTACAACTATTACTACTATTATACTACTATTATGGTACTTTTTTATTATTACTGTATTGTTATATTACTACTATACTACTATTATTACTACTACAATTATACTACTTTATACTAGTGGCTTTGCACTACTATTAGTAGTATACTAATATTACTATTATATTATTATTATTATACTATTAGTACTACTATTGTACTATGAATACTACTAATATTAGTACTACTATAACTATATTACAATTATTACTATTATTACTATATTATTATTATAATACTATTATCTCCTACATTATAACTACTATATTACTGTTTTAACACTATTATATTACTACTATACTATTATAATATTCTACTACTATACTATCACTAGTATTACTATAATTATTCTGCTATTGCTATACTAGTAGTTATATATTATTACTATTGGTAGTATACTACCATTATTTATAATATATTACTATTATTTGTAGTATACCACTATTATTACTATATTACTGTTATCATAGTATTAGTACTGTTATTGCACTACAAAGACTACTAATGCTTGTATTGCTATAAAAATACTACTTCTACTATTACTACTACTACTATACTACTACTATGCTTCTACTTTATAATAACTATACTACTACAAATAGTACTACTACTGTAATATTATTATAGTATAGTTACATTACTATTATACTATTATACCATTAGTGCAACTATACTATTACTAATACTAGTATAACTATACTACTTCTGCTATGGTACTCGTTTTATACTACTACTATTATTTGTAGTATATTGCTACTACTATAATGCTATTATTATACTATTAATACTACAACTGTACTATATTGTACTACTATTACTGTTACTATTACTATTTGTGCTTCTACTATACTATAACTGCTACTACTACAATAACTACTACTACTATTATACTACTATTACAACTATTACTACTACTATTAACACTAAATTATAGTAGTACAGCTAATGCTACTACTATTATAATATTATACTACTATGCTATTATCCTACTACTAGTACTATTAATATATATGACTATTATAACACTAATATAATATATTATACTTCTATCCTACTTCCATTGTACTACTACTCTTATTATAATTTTACTATTACTATATTATTACAACTAATATACTAGTACTACTACTACTATATCACTACTGTAATACTACAACCACTATACAATTACTACTATACTAAACTATTATACTACAATTTCAACTATTATTATACCACTATACTACTACTAATACTATAATGATACTACCATAATACTACTGCTACTATCATCATACAGTTATATAACTATTATTAGTATACTACTTATATATTACTAATATACTTTTTTCATCACTACTACTACTTGTAACTCTAATACTATTATATTAATTCTACCCTATTGCTATAATTACTATTACTGCTATTGTTTCTATACTACTATTGCTTAGAGTAGTATTATACTATACTAAGACTATACTGCATGTTTATATAATTATACTATACTAATATACTACTAGTATACTACTATTACTACTACTATATTATTTTTATACTACTATTGTTAGTACTACCACAATACTATACTAATACTATATTATACTATTATACTACTACTGTACTACTATTAATACTATTAGTATACTGTAATTATACTATTACTACTACTATACTACTTCTTATCACAAATATATTATTATTATTATAACTATTATTAACTACTACTGTATTACTATACTACTACAATTATACTACTAGTATCTTACTTTTATCTTCAAATATACTATTAATTATTTCTAATACTACTTATTAATACTATACTCTATACTACCAATACTATACTATTGCTACTGCTAGTACTACTATTACAATATGATAATGATACTATACTACTATTTTATACTACTCTATAATAATGTTATACTACTACTACGATACTATTACTTTTACTAATACTACTATACTACTATTATTTCTATCCAATAATTATACTAGTATTACTACTACTGCATACTGCTACTATACTACAACACTATTACTATTGTATTACTACTAGATGTGTCAAGCGGAGTGTGTCAGGCTAGCGTAGTCTATTTTATTGGGCCATCGAAACTATTTCGGATCGTATCTAGTATAACTTGTCAAAAGAAAAGGCAAGGATTAGGTATGACCATGTCATACTTGGCCCAATAGTGTCATGGGTTGTGCTTAGCCCATAGGCTGCTCAAGGAGTGCGAGTCTAGGCCTAACATATGGTTTGTAACAAACACAATCTGAATACTATAAATTTTGGGTCATGCCAAGTATGACCCATTGCGAGCTTTATCGGGTCGGCCCATGGGCCATAGATCCATTTTGACATATCTAGCTACTACCACTTTTGTTTCTACTATTATACTACTACTACTACTATAATACTACCTCTACTAGTATTATCCTAATATCATTATACTACTATACTACTATAATATTGTATTGTGATACTGTATGATACTATTACTACTACTACTAACACTGCTATATTACTATACAACTATACTACTACTATTGTACTACTATACTACTATATTATTACAATCATGCTATCAGTACTATTACTTCTATACTAATATCCTACTATACTACATTACTACAAATACTATATTACTATACTATTATACTAACATATTACTATAGTACTACTATTATAATAACACTACTACTATCACTATTACTATACTAGTATACCACAACTAACACAATATGACTAGTACTATTATACTACTATTATATTACTAGTAGTACTATTCTACCATACAAATATATCACTATACTACTATACTAGACTACTACTACAATATTACTAATACTATACTCGTATACTACAATCACTATACTACTACTACTATATTACAATCATTACTAATATATTGCTATTATTACTATATTACTATTACTACTATTACTACAATACTACTATTATACTACTACTACTATACTACTACTATACTATTATTACTACCATTATTGTTATACTGGTACTACTATTACTATACTACTACTATTACTAATATACTTCAATACTATTACTACTACAACTATACTACTACTTTTACTATACTACTACTATTAGTAGACTACTTTTACTATACTATTGCTACTGTTGCTACTATTTTACTACTACTGCTCTACTATTAATACTACTATTATACTACTACTACTATTATTATTATATTAGCACTACTGTTATACTACTACTACTATATTGTTATTACTACTTCTACTATTATTTTTATGTAACTACTATTGTGCTACTACAATATTACTACTATTAATATACTACTACTATTGTACTATTATACTACTACTACTATTAAAATACTACTACTACTACTACTATTATACTGCTATTATACTAATACTCTTATACTACTATACTTCTACTATCACTAGTATCACTACTATATTGCTACTATACAGCTACTCAATGCATCAGCCAATGTCAACCAAATTAAAGAAAATATTGCATTAACTATCAAGTCAAAGGCCAAGTTGGGTCAAACCCTTTTCCTTCAAGATTAAGTAGGCCAACCCATGTGAAGATCTCGTTTAGCCTATCAGAATCTTCTAAAGTGGACCATTGCCCTATTTAACAAAATTTAATGTTACTTAAAATTTTAGGAGCCTTTTGGAATTTTAAGGGTCTTTTAACTAGTTTTCAATGTAAACCTTTAGTATTTTGAAGTGCTATATTTATTATACCTTATCTAGTACCTATAAGTTCTCCCTTTTAATTAGACTTCTTTGAAGTTGGTTTTTGAATTAAATTTCAAGGTTTATCAATCCTTATAAATTGAATTTCTTTAAGTGTGGTAAATTACTCCAACCTCTTCTTTTAGGTGTGGTGGCTTCCATAATCACATTGGTGGTGATCTTGCTTATCACCTATCTCCTATCTAATATATGGTTGTTCTACATTATCAACTTGATTGCAAGATTCTTATCTTTTTACTTATTCCTTACCTCTACATTCTTTATTTTTCTTTTGGTTTGCTTGTCCTCTTATATAAGCATATCCATCACTGTAATTACTACTATACTACTACTACTACTATATTACAACTATATTATTACTATACTACCACTACTAGTACTACTACTATACTACTACTACTATTACTATTAAAATCATGAATGAGATAAAGGATATGTGATCTTCCTACAACAGTTTGGTTGGCCTAACTTAGTGCTACATTGATCATCATTGCTAAATCTAGACTTGAATATCTAGCTAATCCCTAGAGTTAAGTTCTTTGTAGTCCTCATAGACAAAGATGAATATGCCATCATGGTCTTGGTTTGAAAGCTATTGGATCTCTTATCATATACTGGTGGCGATCAATACAAATGCTATAATTATCCAAGAGGAAGCATAGCTTCTTATCATACTCCACCTTCTTCTCTACCTTGCATAGCTCAATCGCCATCTTAGAATATAGTAGATTTGAAGAAGAAGAAGAATA
This sequence comes from Trichopus zeylanicus subsp. travancoricus, assembly GCA_005019695.1. Taxonomy (NCBI): domain Eukaryota; kingdom Viridiplantae; phylum Streptophyta; class Magnoliopsida; order Dioscoreales; family Dioscoreaceae; genus Trichopus; species Trichopus zeylanicus. Next base: position 79,335 of record RXID01015377.1, read on the forward strand.
AAAAATGGAAGAAGATGTGGAGGCAAGTGACAGAGCCAAAGGGCCAAGACTAAGCTTCGAAGCTTTATTAAGTTGGACGATGAACTTGGCTACCTTGCTTCAAGCTTCTTCACAAACTCTAAAAATTGAAACCTAAATACTAGCCAAAATGTTGTGTCTGAAACTAAAATATTTCAGCCAATTTTTAAAATTTTGCTCTAAATATGGGCTTGATTGCCACATAAAATAAATTTTTTTTTGTCATGTGAAAGTGGACTTGAATTGTCAGGTAAATATAGATTTAATTTGCCATATGAAAATAGACTTTTATGAACCACGTAAAAGTAGAGTTTAAGTATAGGCTTGGATGCCATGCAGAATGGACTTTATTTTCCATATGGAAGTAGATTTGATTGGCCATGTGGAAGTGGACTTGAATTATCATGTAAATGTGGACTTGATCACCACACAAGATGAACTTTAATTTACCATATGGAAGTATACTTGAATTACCATGTAAATGTGAGCTTGGTCATTACATAAAATAGACTTTTTTGTTATGTGAAATTAGACTTTGTTTGCCATGTAGATATGGGTTTGATTACCACACAAGTTGGACTTTGTTTGCCATATGAAAATGGATATTTTTTTCATAATAATGTACACTTGCATTCCTAAAGTCAACTTGGGGCATTGGCAAGCAAGGGTGATTGAGAAATTTCAACTACACCATATATCATCAACAATCATCCTTATCTTATAAACGATATTATAGATAATTCAAAAAATGACTTTTGCCTATTGCCAAGTCTCTAGAAGACTAATACCCCTAGTATGTGCCAATAGACTTTCTGCTTCATTATCGAGGTTTGACATAATAATATTTAGCCTTAGTTCCTTGAATGGATTTGGACCTTACTCCCTAGGTGAGAGGACTTGGCCCATAAATGGGAGGTGATTAGTTAATCCATACTTAAGTAGGCTCTAATTGCCCTCGCAGTCATCATTGATTGAGAAAAGTATACCACAAACCTTTTACTAAGGACAATAGTATAGATTAAAGCAGGGATGTCACTTGATGATGGTAGTTCCCTTTTCTTAATAAAAAATCAACCAATAATTTTTTACATTTCTTCTTTTATTATGTATTTAGGCTAATTAGGTTTTCACACTTAGAGGTAAAGTCATGTCCCACTGGATGTGCAAGAATTTATGGAGCCGAAATTGGTCATCTAGGATAGCGAGAGACCATGAGGAGCAATCACAAAATAATAAATAAAAATTTTAGATGATTTGATTACACAAAAAGGTGTAGTAGTGTAATAGTAATAATTGTAGTATAGTATAAATATACTAGTAGTATAATAGTAGTATTAATCATAGTAGTATAGTAGTAGCAGTAATAGTATAGTATTATAGTAATTATATACTAATATAGTAATAGTATGGTAGTTATGTAGTAGTTGTGTAGTAGTAGAGTGGTAGTATTGGTATTATAGTCCTATAGTAGAAGTAATAAAGTAGTAGTAGTATAATACAATAATTGTGGTACTAATAGGAGTATAATAGTATAGTAGTATAGTAGTATAATAGTCAGTAATATAGAGATAGTACAAGTAGCAATAGTGGTATTAATAGTAGGATAATAGTATAATAGCAGTAGTGGTATTCTACTAGTATAAAAAATAGTAGTATACTTGTAGCGACAACAATAGTAATATAGTAGTATAGTAGTAGTAGCATAGAAGTGGTATAACAATAGTAGTATAATAGCAATATAGTAGTAGTAGTAATAATATTATAATAGTCACATAATAGTTACAGCAGTGTTAGTATAGTAGTAGTACTATAGTACTATTGTAGTAATAAGTAGTAGTAATAGTAATATACTAATAACATAGTAGTAGTAGTAATAGTATATTTGCAACAGTAGCAGTATAGTAGTAATAGAGTAATGGCATATTAGTAGTAATAATATGTTAGCAGTAGTAATATAATACAATAGTTTAGTAGTAGTATAGTATGCTAGTAGTGCTAATAGTAGTAGTAGTATAATAGTAGCAATAGTTGTAGTAGTATAGTATGGTAGTAATATAAAAGTAATAGTATATTATAGTATCAATATACTAGTAGTAGTATAGTGTTAGTATAGTAATGGTAGTATAATAATTGTATAAAAGTATAGTATAATATAATAGTACTAATAATATAGTATAGCAGTATAACAGTAGTCTAATATAGTAGTAAGACTAGTAGTGGAGGTAGTACTATTTTGATACTAGTGGTAGTATAACAATATTGTAATAGTAGTAGTCATAGAGTAGTAGTAATATAGTGGTAGTATGGTAGTTGTCGTAGTATAGTAATAGTATAGTACTATTATTATAGTAGTAGAAGTATACTAGCATAGTATAATAGAATAGCATAGTAATATAATAATAATAGTATTAAAATAGTAATAGTAGTTGTAATAGTAATAAATAATGTAGTAGTAGTATACTAGTAGTAGTATATTATTGTAGTAGTAGTATACTAGTAGCAGTATATTATTATAGTAGTAGTATACTAGTAGTAGTATATTATTATAGTAGTAGTATAGTAATATAATATTAGTATAATGATAGTACAGTAGTAGTAACACTAGTAGTATTAGAACTAGCATTGTTATAGTATAGTACTAGTAGTATAGTAGTAGTATAGTCTAGTATAGGAGAATTGGTAGTAGTGATAGTAGTATTATAATAGTAGTAGTAGTATAGTAGTAATATTATAATGGTATAGTACTCGCAGTAATACTAGTATAGTAATAGCAGTATCGCAGTAGTATAGAAGTAATATACTACTAAAACTAGTTGTAGTTATAGTATTAGTATAGTAATAATAGTATATTAGTGTATAGTTAGAGTATAAGAATGATACTTGTAGTATAGTAGTAGTATGATAGTAGGTTGGTTGTACTACTGCATGAGCATTATAGTTTAGTAGTAGTAGTAGAGGTAGCATTACTATTGTAGTAGTAATACAATAGTAGTAGTGTAGTAGTAGTACAATAATAGTATATAATTATTATAGTAGTAGTACAGTAGTAATATAGTATATTAATAGTATTACTATTAGTAATATAGTAATGATAATAGTAGTACAGTGGTAGTAGTAATATTGTAGGAGAAATACAATAGTTGTATAGTATAATAGTAGTACTAGTAGTAAAATAATAGTATTAGTAGTAGTATAGTGTAGTACTATAGTGGTAGTGGTAACATTGTTGTAATAGTATTAGTAATACTAATGATAGTAATAGTATTAATATAATAGTAGTAGTTATTGTTACAGCAGTTATTATAGTATAATCATAGTAGTATAGTACTATTATAGTAGTAAGCTGTAGTTGTAATAATAGTACAGTAGCAGTATAGTAATATAGTAGTAGGATAATATTGTAGTTGTACAAGTATTGGTAGTAGTATAATATTAGTAGTAGTAGTATAGTAGCAGTAACAGTATATTATTATGGTAGTAATAGTATTAAAAGTAGTAGTAATAATTTAGTAATAATAATAATAGTACTATTATAGTAGTAAATGTAGTATATTAGAAGTATAGGAGTGGAAACAATAGCACTGCCTATGTAAGTATACTAGTAGCATATCTATAGTGGTATAATAGTAATATAGTAAAAGTAATAATAGTAGTAATAGTAATAATATAAGAGAAGGAGTCATATAGCAATATAGTAGCAGTAATATAATAGTACTAGTTTAACATAACAGTATTTGTAGTAGCAATAGTATAATTATATTAGTATTAGAGAAGTGGTAGTAATAGCGTAGTTATTATAGTACAGTTGCAGTATGGTAATATAGTAGTAGTTTTTCTATTAGTAATGGTGCTATAGTTATAATAGTAATAGTATTGCTATATTAGTAGAAGTCATATAGTAGCAGTAATTATATATTAGTGGTAGTAGAAGTTTGTTAGTAGTATAATAGTAGTTGTAGTAGTAATTATGATAGTATATTATTACTAGTTGTACAATAGTAATATAGTAGTAGTAGTATAATGATAATAGTATAATTGTATAATTGTGTTAGTTGTATACTTCAAGCATTGGTTTGGTGGCTATACTAACCTCTTCTAAGTGAGAGGTCATTGATTTGAATTTTACTTAAAGCACGACTTTAGTTGTAAATCCCAAATGCTAAAAAAAATTTATATTAGTATTATAGTTGAAGCATAATAGTAGTATAGTAGTAGAAATATACTACTAATACTAGTATAGTAATATACTATGGAGGTAGTAAAGTAGTAATAGTAGTATTATGATAGTAGTATAACATTAGTGGTACTATAGTGGTATAATATAATACTATTGTAATAGTAGTATACTAGTAATATAGTATTTTTAATATAGAGTAGTATAGTATAGTAGTACTAATAATAGTTATATTATACTAGTATTAGTAGCATTTGTAGTATAGTATTGTAGTAATATAATTATAGTAGTATTAGTATGGTAGTTATTTTGTAGTAGTAGTAGTAAAATTGTATCTGTAGTAATTGAGATAGTGGTATAGTATACTAGCAATATTGTAGAAATAATATTAGTATAGTTATTGCATAATAATGATAGTAGTATAAAAGTATAGTATAATAATACAATATATTAATATTGTAGTGGTATGTTTTGATATTATACTAGTAATATAGCATAGTACTTGTAGTAGAAGTAATAGTATAATAGTTGTAGTAGAAGCGGTCATATTGTAGTAGTAGTATACTCATATAGTAGCAAGAGTTGTAGCAGTAGTATAGTAGTAGTAGCATATTCATATCGAAGTATAAATAGTGATAGTAGTAGTAAAGAAGTAGTATATTGTATAGAAGTCGTATAATAGTGGTATAATAGTAGTAGTCATAGTAGTAGTATAATAATAACACAATATTAGTAGTAATAGTAGTAGTAATAATAATAATTATATAATAGTGGCCAAGTTGGATTAAAGGTGAGCCCTCAAGCTCACCTGAAAGTCTATTTAGATTAAAGACCAGCCTGTAGGGCTCACCTGAAAGCCCAATCGGTTAAGGATTATCCCACGGGCTCATTCAAAAAGCAAAATTTTACTAAAGGCTAACATGCGAGCATGCCTAAAAGTCCAATGGACTAAAGGATAACTTTTGGGCTTGCTTGAAATTCTAAATCAGCTAATGGCTTGGCTATGGGTAGTTTGAAAGCCAAAGGAACTTAAGGTCAAGCTGCAGGCTCACCCAAAGTAATTATGATAGTTCGAAGGCTCTCAAATTAAAATAAAATTGATAAACATAAATTGTTTAAATGGCTTAACCATATATAACTCAAGTTACTTTGGTTGAAACAAATAAACCAAATGAAAGTAACTCGAACAAAGCTCCAAATGAACTTGAATGGATAAAAGCAAATGTACTGTAACTAGTCCAAATGAGTATAAAAGTTCTCTACTAACCAATTGACCAGTTATACTCAACCATAACTAGCAAAGCTGTCCTAGTTAATCAATACCCTTAATCGATCAATTGGTTCTAATGAACCAAGAAATTGGAAGTTCTCTATTGGGACCAATACCCGAACTAATCGTCCAATTCATATAAACTAGTAAAAGAATCCTCTCTGTCAGATGATCAATACCTGAACTAGTCATCTGGTTCTATCAAACCTAAAATGAAACCCATTTTGGCTAGTAGATTGGTATCCCAACTGGTTATCTATTTCAGTTAAAAAATTAATAACCTAGGTTCACATTCAACCATAATCAGGTCAACAATATTCAAACTAAATCAAAATAAATCCTAATTTAACACTAATTTAGTCAAACCATAATAAATTTGAAGTGAAATATAATTGAATCAAATAGCATTCGAATTAAGCCACAATAAGTTCGAATATAACTCTAAATTGAGTTAGACCATATTCAAACTAATCCACAACAAGTTTGAATAGAACTCTAAATAGAGTCAAATAACATTCAAACTAAATCACAACAAATTTGATTGCAACTCTAAATTGAGTCATGTCACATTTGAACTAAACTATAATATATTTAAAAAGAAGTCTAAATTGAGTCAAACCATATTTAAATTAAATCATAATAAGTTTGAATAGAATTCTGAATTGAGTCAAACCACAACCACCACAAGTTTGAAAAGAACTCTAAATTGAGTCAAACCACATTTGAACTAAACCACAACATGTTTGAATAGAACTCTAAATGAATCAAACAGCATTCAAACTAAGCCATAACAATTTTGAATAGAACTCTCAATTAAGTCAAACCACATTGAACTAAGCCACAACAAGATCGAAGAGGACTCTAAATTGAGTCAAATCACAATCAAACTAAACCATAATAAGTTTGAATAGAACTCAAAATTGAGTCAAACGATTTTCAAACTCACAATAATTTTGGCTTGAACTCTCATTTGATCTAAATAATAATAACTTTGAATAGAACACTAAATTAAGTCAAACCACACTTCAAAGCTTAACCAACCCCAAAAACTATTGAAGATGCTTGGCTAAACCAATTAGGAAAGACATTGTCAATGCCTCAAACTCAATCGACAATATGTCAATGAGGCCATCACTTATCAAACAAAGTTAACCGATAATACGCTTAAGTCATAAGCCACCCTTCAAAGCAAAATCTAGTCCAAAAGTCATTGGTGATACTTCAAACCTAATCAACAACATACCAAGAGGCTATTAATTACCAAATTAAAAATAATTAGCAAAAGCTGAAGCTGATAATCATTTTCTCAAGTTAGGAATTATTGGAAGTTAACTAACAATAATGAGAAAGCCATCAGTAAAACTATAAATCTTAATGGGGTCAACTAACACAAGCCACTGGAGTTAATCACACATTGAAATCAAGCCAATTCATTAACAACCACCAAATATCAAACCAAGCATCCATCTAAGTCAAGTTCAACTCGATCCAGAACACGGGAGTGAGGTAGTGATGAGCATCAAACTTTTTCCATTCCCTTACTTATTTCATGTCCTTCATGATTGTGAATTTAGTTTTCTTAAATTGTAGTGTGAGGGTATGCCTTTGCCTAAATCATGCACCTCTTTCCTCAAATCAATCAAACATGTTTTCTTCTTTCATTTCTCTATTTTTATGAGCTAGGTTATTTACTTTAGGAGATTCCTGACAACTATTAAGATAATTAACAACATGGGCTTGCGACTATTGGGAAGTCATGTTTTCACAATACTTGACTGTACACTCAAAGCAACATATATTTTTCATTTATTATTTTGAGATTGCTTCATGGGGTATTTGCCATCCCAGGTTGATGGTTTTGGCTCTGCACCAGTTACAACTAAATAAGAACTAGGTCACACTTGAACTTAAACTAACTTGAACCTAAACCAAAATTAGGTCGAACCTAAAGAGGTTTAATCAAAACATCCGGAACTTGAATCCAAGTCCATTAAGGTTCAAATCTGAACCTAGTAATGGCCTAACTTAGGCTGAACCCAAATCCATTAATATGCTAAACCAAGATCCATCAAAAATCTAATCAAGGTTGGATTGAAGATTAATTCAGGTTAGTCTACAACATGCCCAAAGCCATTAACAATATCTCAAACATAATTGACAACATGCTAATGAGACTATTGATTCTCTAATTGAAGATGATTAGCACAAGCCAAGACAACCAATCAGTTTTGCAAATCAAATCAAGCCTAAGGTAGGCTTGAACTTACTTATTCAGTCAGTCTTATGCCATGTTTGAGGGTGATCAACTAACAACATGCTTAAAATTGTTGACCACACTTCAGAACTAAGCGAACATACACTCAAAAGTCATTGGCAATATTTCAAACTTAACCAGTAACATGCTAAAGAGGCTATCAACTATTAAATCAGAAATGCTAGCATAAGCCAAAGTTACTAACCATTTCAAATTGAACTAAAGGTAGGTTTAAACTTGCTTAGCCATTTAACCAAATGCCTTTTTCAAAAGAAGTCAACTAGCATTATGCATAAAGTCATTGGATATGCCTCAAGCACATCCAACATAAGATCAAACCCATTGGTGACACTTCAAATATAATCAGAGCTATTGATTATCAAATATAAATGGTCAACAACAGCCAATGCCATAGTCCATTTTGAATCAAACCAAGCTAAAGGCAAGCTTGAAATCAACCAGATGTCATATTCAAAAGAGGTCAATCGATAACACATTTAAAGTCATTAGTCGCACTTTGAAGCTAAGCCAACACACACTCAAAAGCCATTGACAATACTTCAAACTTAATTGACAACATGCCAAAGAGATCATTGATTATCAAATTAGAGATCGAAAGGAGAGAATTGACAACAAGCATAATGTAGTCAGTAAACTTCAAATCTTAAAAGGGCCAACTGACACAAAGTATGATAGTCAGTCACATCCTGAAATGAAACCAAATTATCAACATCCACTAAGGATCAAACTAATTCCATCTAGTCATACTTACGGTTCATAAGAGTGGGGTGTCGATTAATATCAAGCACATTCCTCTTCCTCTCTTATTTTCATAATCTTCATGATTTTGAATTTAAATTTATTAAATTGCAAAGTGAGGGTATGCTCCTTGGTAAGCCATATATTTTTTCTCCAATTAATCAATTATGCTTTTTTTTCTTTGTATCACTATTTTCATTAGCTAGGTTGCTTGATTTTGGATATTCTTGATAATTACCAAGGTAATTAACAATAGAGGCTTCCGTTTGTTGAAAGTCATATCATCAAAATACCTAATTCTGATACAAACCATCATTAAATTTTATTTATTATTTTGATATTACTCCTCAGAGTCTCTTGCTAATTCGGGTGATTGATTTTGGCTCTACAATGGTATAGTAGTAGTATAATGTGGCAATAGTAGTATAATAGCACTAGTAATAGTTTACTAGTTGTAGTATACTAGTAGTGTAGTAGTAGTTGCAATAGTAGAAGTAGTACTAGTAGTAGCAGTATTAGAGGTGGTAGAAGTATAGTGGTAGTATAGTAGTAGTAGTAGTAGTATAACAATAATAATAGTAGTATTATAGTATTATAGTGTTAATATACTAGTATAACAGTAATATAATATGATAGTGATATAGTAGTACTATAGTGGTAGTGAAGTGCTGGTATAGAAGTAGTTGTGGTAGCTATAGGAGGAGGAGAAGGAGGAGTAATATAGTAACACACTACTATTACTTTTGGAAGTAGTTATGGTATAGTAGTTGTAATAGTATAATTGCAGTAGTAGGAGCAATATAGTATAGTAGCAGTTGTAGTAGTACTAGTTATAAAAGTAGTATAGTAGTATAATAATAGTGGTGCTTGTAGTAATAGTATTAGTAGTTGTGTAGTAATAGCAGCAGTATAGTAATAGTATTAGTAGTGATTTAATATGGAATAGTAGTAGTAATAGTAGTAGTATAGTAGCAGTGATAGTATAATAGTAGTATAATTATTGTAGTAACAGTAATAGAAATAGTATTGTAGCTGTAGTACAGTATTAGTGTCACAATAGTTGTAATAGTATAATAGAAATATTATATTATAGTAGTATTAGAAGTATATTAGTCGAATCATAGTAACAATTATAATAGTATAGTAATAGTAGTGGTACAATAGTAGTAGTGTAAATAGTATAGTAGTAGTAGTGCTAATGTAGTAGTATTAGTAGTGGTATAGTAGTAGCAGTACCATAATAGTAGTATTAATAGTAGAAATAGTATAGAAATATAGTAGTAGTACTAGTTGTAATACGAGTTGTAGTTGTTATATAATAGTAGTAGTAATATAGTAGTAATATTAATAGTAGTAATTTAGTAGTAATAGTAGTACTATAGTTGTTATTATTATAGTAGTATAGTAATAACATAAGTATAGTAGTGATTATAGTAATGTACAATAGTAATAGTAATAGTAGTAGTATTGTAGTAGTAATAGTATAATAGTAGTAATATAAGTGATGAATTATAATAGTTGTTGTTGTTGTTTTTGTAGTAGTAGTATAATGGTAGAACTAGTAGTTTTGTAACAGTAGTATAGTAGCTGTAATAGAGATAGTAGTATAGTAGTAGTTGTAGTAGTAGTATATTTGTAGTATAATAATAATTGTAGTAGTCATATTACTTGTAGTTATTAGTAGTATTAATAGTTGCAGTATATTAGTAGTAGTGGTAGATTTTGTAGTATATTAATAGTTATATAATAGTAGTTGTTGTTGTAAGATAGTAATTGCAATAGTATGATAATAGCAGTATTATTATATTTGTGTGGTATCAGTAGTTGTATAGTAGTTGTAGTAGTAGTAGTACAGTAGTAATATAATAGCAATATAGCAGTAGTCATAGTATTACTATAGAAGTAATAGTATATTAGTAGTAATAGTTCTATTAGTCAAAGTACAGTAGTAGTAGTGGAATATTATTGTTGTAATAGCAGTATTGTAGGAGTACAGTAGTACTAACAGTAGTAATATGGTAATAGTAGTTATAATAGTAGTAGTTATAGTAGCAATATAATATCAATAGAAGCAATACTAATTATATTGTAGTTATATTATAGTAGTAGCAACAGTAGTAGTAGTCGTATAATAGTTTTAATAATGTAATAATAATAGTTGTAGTTATTGTATAGTAGTAGCAGTAATAATAGTAGCATTAACAGTTTTAATAGTGGTTGTATAGTAGTTGTAGTAATGTAATAATAGTAGTTATAGTAGTAGTATAGTAGTTAAAATATAAGAGTAGTAATAGTACTAGTATAGTAATATAGTAGTAGTAGTATACTAGTAATAATGTAGTATCAATACTAACAGTACAAATATGGTACTAGTATTATAGTATAATCACAACAGCTGCAATATAATTGTAGTGATAATAGTCATTATATAGTATTAGTTATAGTAGTGTAGTAGTAGTTGTAAAAGTTATAGTATAATAGAAGTAAAATAGTAATAAAAGTATAAAAGCAGTAGTAGCAGTAGTATAGTAGTAATAGTAATATTATTGTATTTCTATAATAATAGTAGTACTATAGTAGTAATCGTATAGTATTAGTGATAGTATAATAGTTATAGTATACAAGTAGTATTGCAATATAATAGTAGTAGAAGTGTAATAGTAGTATAATAGTTGTATAATAGTAGGTTTAGTAGGAGTATCATACTAGTAATAGCAGTATTAATAATAGTATAATAGTAGTAGTAATTATAATATAGTAATAATAATAATATAACAGTAATAGTAGAAGTATAGCGGTAGTATAGGTAGTAGTAATAGTATTATATTTGCATTACAATAGTAGTCTAATAGTAGTATAGTATTACTATCGTAGTAGTAGTAATAGTAATAATATTATAGCAGTATTATTGTAGTATAGTAATAGTAAATAGGTTATTAGTAGAGTAGTATTAATAGTATAGTAGAAATAGTAAAAATAGTAGTATGGTAGTAACAGTAGTATAATGAAAATAGTGGTATAATAGTAATAGCAGTGTACTAGTATATTAGTATAGTAGTAGTACCACTAGTAGTAATAGTAGTAATTATTGTTATATAATAATAACAAGATAGTAGTAACCATACTAGTAGTTATTATTGTATAATAATAGTAATAGTTTAGTAGTAGTATTATAACAATAATTATAATAATATAACAGTAGTAGTGGTAGAATATTAGTAGTGACAGTTGTATAGTAACTGTAATAGTAATTTAGTAGTAATAGTAATAGTATAGTCATAATAGTGTTTAATAATAATCGTATTTTAGTGGTAGTAGTAGTAATAGTATAATAGTAACAATAAGAGTAATATAGTATAATCGTTGTGGTTATAGTTGAAGTAGTAGTAGTAATAATATAGTGGTGTAATAATATAATAATGATAGTGGTATTATAATATAGTAATATAGTAGTAATATAATAATAGTAATATCATAGTACAAGTAACAGTAACAATATAGTGATATTATTATTGTATAATAATAATAGTAGTATAATATTAGTAATAATTGTAGAAGTATAGTAGTAATTGTAGTAATGTAGAATTAATTGTAGTAGTAATGGTAGTATATTAGTTGTAAGATAGTAGTAAAAGTATAACAGTAGTAGTAGAAATAGTATAATAGTAATAATAATATAATTGCAATACTATAGTTGTTTTTGTAGTGTACTAGTAATAATATAATGCTAGTGGTGATACAGTAGTAGTTAAAGAAATATAGTAGTATTGTAGTCTAATAAGAGTTAAAGTACATTAAGTGGATTACAATAGTATAACATTACTAATATAGTGGCACTAATAGTAATATAATATTAAAAGTATAGTAGTAGTAGTATTAATATAGTAATTATTGTAGTATTTTAGTTATGCAGTTGTGATAGTAATATAATAGTAGTAGTAATATACTAGTAATATTATAATAGAGGTAGTAGTTGTAGTATACTAGTTGTCGTTATAGTAAAGTAGTTGTAATAGTAATATAGAAGTTGTTGAAATAGTAGTAGTATTACGAGATAGTATTAGTACTAGTAATATAATAACAATAGTAGTATAATACTATCAGTAGAATAGTAGAAGTAGTATAATAAAAGTACTATTGGTACAGTACAAGCAATATTAGAAGTATACTAGTAATGGTTGTAATATAATAGCAGTTGTAATCGTATAATAGTATTAGTGTAGTAGTGGTATTAGTGATAGTAATATAATAGTAATAATAGTAGTGTAACAATAGTAGTAGTATATTAATTGCAGTAATAGTAAGTAGTATAATAATAATATAGTAGTATTAGAATAATAGTAATATAATAGTAATATTATTGTAGTGGTACATCAATATAGTAGCAGTAGCAATAGTATTCCAATATAGAAGTGGTAGTTGTACATTTATAGTATTAGTATAGTAATACTAGTGGTACAAAAATAGTAGTATTCGTATGGTAATAGTAATAGTATTAGTATAATAGTAATATTAGTTATATAATAGTAGTGTCAGTAGTAATAAAAGTATCATAGTAGTAGAAGTATAGTAGTAGTATTAGGAGTAATAGAAAAATATTGTAGTACTCGTAGTAGTATAGAAGAAGTAGTAGTATATTATTAGTAATGATAGCAATATAGTAGTAGTAATAGTAAAAGTAATATAATAGAATAATAATAGTACAACATCGTAATAGTAACATAGTAATAAAAACTGTCAAAGAATAATAATAATAATAATAATAATACTATAGTAGTAATAATAGTAGGATAGTACGAGTTATATTAGTATGGTATTAGTAATAGTAGTATTGTTGTTGTTGTAGTAGTTGTAAAATAATAGTAAAGTTTAGTAGTAATAATATATTTAAAATAATAACAGTAATTGTAAAATGATATTGCTAATATAATAGTAGTAATATACTAATATTATTACACTACCATACTATTACTATAATACTACGATATGATTATACTATAACTATACAACAATTACTAATATGTTACAACACTACCGATATACTGCTACTCCTACTAATATACTACTATATAATTATACTACTGCTACTTATATTCTATTATAATTATAATACTATTATTAATTATTTCACTATAATAATTACTTTCACTAATATAATAAAACTACTATAACACTACTACTTGTTCTACTACTACAAGCTAGTATTACTATTGTTAGTACTATTAAGTACTTCTACCGCTAGTAATATACTACCAATACTATACAATATTATCATGATGATAACTACGATTATCTTAGTTTTATTGCAATACTACTTGCATACTACTATTATTAAGATACTACTATTATTATTATGCTACCATACTGCTACTATTTTACGACTAATACTACTAATATACTATTATAATTATATTACTACAACTAATATTGTACTACTGTACTATGACTATAATAGTATAACTATTACTACTATACTACTGCTTCCATTATTATATTATAATGCTACTATCACTACTACCATACTACTACTAGTATTATTATATAACTTCTACTATTATACAACATATACTATAATAGTATTATAATTACTATACTACTAATAAACTATTATAATTACTAATACCACTATTGTTATTTTATCATATTATAATACTATTTGTACTACGATATTACTCTTATTGTTATACAACTACTATAATACAACTACTATACACTAACTAATACTATACTACTATTGGTATAGTACAATTATTAATATACTGCCATACTACTATACTACTATAATATTATACAATTTTTATTATATGGCTATACTACAAGAAAAACCATACAACTTCAACTATATTATTATATTGGTATTTCTACTTCTACTGATATTACTATACTACTATAATTTTAATATTACTATTATTTCTATTATAATAACAACAACTGCTACTACAACAACTACTATTACTAATATATTATCATATTTCTACTACTGTTAGTATGACTATAATAGCATAAAAGTAGTGGTTGTATAATAATTGTAGTAGCAATTGTAGCATAATAGCATTATTACTATTGCTATTATGCTACAATTACTACTACAATTATTAGATGACTACTATTATAAAAATACTATTTTACTACTAGTACTGCTAATATACTATTATAATTATATTACTACAACTAATATTATACTACTATACTATGACTATAATAGTATAACTATTACTACTATACTACTGCTTCCATTATTATATTATAATGCTACTATCACTACTATCCTACTATTACTAGTACTATTACATAACTTCTACTATTATACAACTTACACTATAATAGTATTATAATTACTATACTACTAATAAACTATTATAATTACTAATACCACTATTGTTATTTTACCATATTATAATACTATTTGTACTACGATATTACTCTTATTGTTATACAACTACTATAATACAACTACTATACACTAACTAATACTATACTACTATTGGTATAGTACAATTATTAATATACTGCCATACTACTATACTACTATAATATTATACAATTTTTATTATATGGCTATACTACAAGAAAAACCATACAACTTCAACTATATTATTATATTGGTATTTCTACTTCTACTGATATTACTATACTACTATAATTTTAATATTACTATTATTTCTATTATAATAACAACAACTGCTACTACAACAACTACTATTACTAATATATTATCATATTTCTACTACTGTTAGTATGACTATAATAGCATAAAAGTAGTGGTTGTATAATAATTGTAGTAGCAATTGTAGCATAATAGCATTATTACTATTGCTATTATGCTACAATTACTACTACAATTATTAGATGACTACTATTATAAAAATACTATTTTACTACTAGTACTGCTAATATACTATTATAATTATATTACTACAACTAATATTATACTACTATACTATGACTATAATAGTATAACTATTACTACTATACTACTGCTTCCATTATTATATTATAATGCTACTATCACTACTATCCTACTATTACTAGTACTATTACATAACTTCTACTATTATACAACTTACACTATAATAGTATTATAATTACTATACTACTAATAAACTATTATAATTACTAATACCACTATTGTTATTTTACCATATTATAATACTATTTGTACTACGATATTACTCTTATTGTTATACAACTACTATAATACAACTACTATACACTAACTAATACTATACTACTATTGGTATAGTACAATTACTAATATACTACCATACTACTATACTACTATAATATTATATAATTTTTATTATATGGCTATATTACAAGAAAAACTATACAACTTCAACTATATTATTATACTGGTATTTCTACTTCTACTGCTATTACTATACTACTATACTTTTAATATTACTATCATTTCTACTATAATAACAACTACTGCTACTACAACAACTACTATTACTAATATATTATCATATTTCTACTACTGTTAGTATGGCTATAATAGCATAAAAGTAGTGGTTGAATAATAACTGTAGTAGTAATTATAGCATAATAGCAATAGTAATGCTATTATGCTACAATTACTACTACAATTATTATATGACTACTATTATACTACAATACTACTACTGCTACTATGATTATACTAGTACAACTACTACGACAACTATACTACCACTAATACTGCTACAACTACACTACAACTACTAATATACAATTATTAGTATACTACTTTATTATTATTGTTATTACTATTATATTGCTGTAGTTTTATAAGTCTATACCATTGACAATTTGCCATTATACTACTTTTATTATATTACTACCACTACAATGACTACTACGATTAATATTATATTACTAGTACTACTATACTGCTACTACTTCTATGCTAACATTATTATACTACTACAATTATTATATGACTAATATTATTATTATTACTACTACTACTATACTACTATTATTGTATTACTACTACTACTATAATAATAGTAGTACTATTATACTACAATACTACTACTGATACTATGATTATACTAGTACAACTACTACGACAACTATATTACCAATAATACTGCTATAATTACATTACAACTACTAATATACAATTATTAGTATACTACTTTACTATTATTATTATTACTACTATATTGCTGTAGTTTTATAAGTCTATGCCATTGATAGTTTGCCACTATACTATTTTTATTATATTACTACCACTACAATGACTACTACGATTAATATTACATTACTAGTGATACTATACTGCTACTACTTCTATGCTAACATTATTATACTACTTCTCCTATATTACTACTACTATACAAACACTAATATAATATTATTTTTATATTACTATTACTCCTATACTAACACTAATGTACTACTACTATTATACAACTACTAATACTATACTAAGACTATTACACAACTATTACACTAACACTATTATGCTACTATTATATAACTATTACTCTACTAACACTATTATGCTAGTATTACTATACTACTACAACAACCGTACTGCAATATTATTAGAATACTACTATACTATTATACGACTATATCAATACTGCTATACTACTCTACTACAATACTGCGACTACAATACTAGTATACTGCTATACTACCACTATTATTATACTATTAGTGTGCTATTGATATTGTTCTACCATTATACTACTTCTGTTATACAACTACTACTAATAAAAATACTATTATAATAATACTTCTACTATACTATAATACGGCTACCACAATGCCACTATTAATATTTTACTACTTATATTATACTTCTAAAACTACTACCATACTATTAATGCTATATAATAATTACTATTACAATTGCTACCATAATACTACATTACTATAGTATTATACTATTATATTATTATACTACTATTGTTGTTCTACTGCTTCTATTATATTTCAATAATAACAATTGCTACCACCATAGTGATATTACTACTACTATACAATTGCTATCATTATACTACTCTTCTACTATACTACTTTGATTGTACTACTACTATAATTCAACTATATTATTAGACTATTACAATTGTTATACTAATAATACATCTTACTGATGCTACTTTACTACTCTACCACTATGTTACTATTACTATTATATAATTATACTATCATACTATACTATTACTACTACACAATTATAATAATATGACTACTAAACTACTACTACTATAGTATAATTATTATACCACTATAGAACTACTGCTATACTATAACTACTATACTACGATACTTCTACTACTATTATATTACTATGCTTCTATACTACTAAACTACTAATGGTATACCACTATACTATTATTATCACTACAATTACTAATATATTGCTACTAGTACTTCTATATTATAACTACTACTATACTACTATATCAAAATACTATTACTATACTATTATTATATTATTATTACTACACTAGTATACTTCTGTGCATCTATACTACTGATAGTATACCAATATACTAATATTATTATACTACAACTACTATTGTGATTACTAATATTAATACTGTGCTACACTATTATAACAGGTATTACTATACTGCTACTATTATACTAACATTGTAGTACTATTACTGTACTAATAGTATACTAATACTACTATACTAACACTGCTATACTACTGTACTATTACTACTACAATACTAATACTAGCATACTAGTACTATTACTATATTCCTAGTACTATACTAACACCACTATAATACTGCAACTATACTACTATTATAGTAATGCTACTATATTACTATTATATAAACACTACTATATTAACTCTAATATACTACTACTATATGACTAGTAATGCTATACTACTATATTATTATAATAACACTACTATCTATTATATTATTTTACTATTATATTATTATACTACTATTATCATACTACTATACTACTACACTAGTACTACAATACTGTTAGACTACTATTACTTTTACTACTACTATTATATTATTACTAGTATTATTATTATTACCATACTATCACTAATATGACTATACCTCTATTACTAGTACTATTACTATACAACTATTGTTACTACTATGATTATTCGACTACTAGTACTACTTCTACTACTACTATATTACTACTATTATACTATTATTAATACTAATGCTACCACTATATTGCTATCAGTATAATGCTATTAGTACTATTATTAGTAACAATAATAATAGAATAATTGTATAGTAGTAGTAGCGAAAGTAATTATAGTAGTACTGTAATATAATAGTACTATAAAAGTAATAGTATATTATTAGTAGTATAATAGTATTATAGTGGTAGCATATTAGTTATAGTAATATAGAAGTTATAGTAATATAGTTGTAAAAGTAATATAATGGTAGTGGTATTGTAGCAGTGGTTGTAGTTGTAGTATAGTAGTAGAATATTAGTAGCAGTAATATAGTACAAGAAGCAATATAGCTATAATAGCAATAGTTATAGTAGTATATTATAGTAGTAGTACACTAGTAGTAGTAGTCATAATGGAAGTACTAGTAGAATAGTATTAGTACTATTAGTAGTATATTAATTATAGTATAGTATAATATTACTTGTAGTAGTAGTAGTGGTAGTAGTATAGTAGTATAGTTAAAATATAGTAGTACTTGTTGTTGCAATAGTACTAGGATAGTAAGTGCATAGTACTTGTAGTAATAGTTGTAGTTGTAATAGCAATAATGGCAATAGTTGTATAATAATATTACCATGTAGTAATAATGGTAATAGTATAGCAGTAGTAGCAGCAGTAATAGTACTTATAATAGTAGTAGTATAACAATAATAGTAGTATAGTATAATGGTATATTAGTTGCAATAGTAGTATAATAGTAATATAATTTTAGTATAATAATAATAGTATTAGTAGTAGTCGAATAGTTGCAAAAATTGTAGTATAGTATAGTAGTTGTAGTATTATTAAAAAAATATGAATATAGTTGTAGTATAATAATAGTATTATAGTAGTATAGCACTAGTAAAATTATTAGCATTAGTATAATATAACAGTAGTAGAAGTAATATAGTAGTATAGTAGTAATCATAGATAATATAATAGTAGTATAACAGTATTATAGTAGTAGAAGTATGAGCAAATTATAGAATAGTTGTAGTATTGTAAAAGTAATATAATATTAGTAGTACTACTAGCAGTAATATACTAGTAGTAGTCATTGCTTTAATAATACTATTGTATATTATTAACAGTAGTTATTGTTGTTATAGTAGTAGCAATTTTATATTAGTAAATTTGTGGTTATAGTATTAATAATATAGTAGTAGTAGAACTAGTAATGATAATCTAGTAGTATTATAATAGTAGTATAGTAGTTCACTAATATAGTAGTAGTATAGTTGTTGTGGTAGTAGTAGTTGTAGTATAATAGTGGTAAAGTATCAATACTATTATTTGTGGTATAATAGTAGTAGTTATAGTAGTATATTGATGTAGTTGTAATATATTCATAATATAGTAGTATTAGTATAACAAAAATGGTAGAAGCATTATAGTACTATAGTATAGTGGTCGTAGTAGTAGGAGTACTAGTACAATTATTGTAGTAGGATAGTATTAGTAGTAGTTGTTTTATAGTAGTAGTAGTAATATAATACTTGTATAGTAATAATAGTTGTTATAGTAGCAGTACTCTAATAGTAA
The DNA here is from genome assembly GCA_005019695.1 of Trichopus zeylanicus subsp. travancoricus. Lineage (NCBI taxonomy): Eukaryota > Viridiplantae > Streptophyta > Magnoliopsida > Dioscoreales > Dioscoreaceae > Trichopus > Trichopus zeylanicus. The sequence goes on from RXID01015377.1 coordinate 99,502, forward strand.
TATAATTCTAATAATAGTTGTCATGATAATAGTATTATAGTCGTAGTAATTATAATAGCAGTAGTAGAACTAGTAGTAATATAATTGCAATAATATGATAGTACTAGTAGTAGTTGTAGTGAAAATAGTAGTATAGTATACCAGTTGTAGTATACTAGTAAAAATAGTAATATAGTAGTAGTACAATTATAATATAGTGGTGGTATATTAGTAGTATAGCGGTAGTAAAGCTATTACTATTAGTATAATATAATAGTAGTCAAAGTAATATAATAATAATAACTGTAATAGCAGTAGTCATTGTAATATAATATTATAGTAGTAATAGTAATATATTAGTAGTATACTAATAGTACTATAGTAGTACTACTATAGTACTATAGTATCATAATTCTAGTGCTAAATAAGTAATATAATGGTATAGTAGTAGTATTGTACTATAATAGTATAAGAGTAAGATAGTAGTAATGTAGTAGGACTATAATATTATTATAGTAGTAAAGAAATAGTAGTATTAGTATAGTAATGGTATGATTGATAACAGTAGCGTAGTAATTGTGTGGCAGCAGTAGAAAAATAACAGTAGTATTATAGTAGGATAGTCAAAGTGATAGTAGTTATTGTTGTAGTGTAATAGCGCATAATATTTGTAGTATTATTAGTAATATAATAGTAATAGTAGCTGTAATTGTATACTACCATACCATTATACTAATATTATATTAATATTATATTACACTATACTACTATACTGTTAGTATACTACTGCTAGTACTATTACTACCACTTATTACTATTACAACTATTATAATACTACTATACTAATACTACAACTATATTATTACTACTATACTACTACTATAATTACTTCTATAATACTACGAGTACTGTACTATTAGTATATTATTATTATGCTATTATTATATTGGTATACTACTATCATACTATTATACCATTATACTTGACTTATACTGTGACTATACTACTATTATACTAGTACTATATTATTACTAGTACCACTATACTAATGTTATATTACTACTACTAAAGATAGTAGTAGCATTATGGAAGTAGAACAATAATAATAGTAGCATTAATAGTATAACACTAGTATAATCGTAGTAGTGCTTATTGCAATAACATAATACTAGTATAGTGGTATAATAGTAATAGAATTATAATATAGTAGTAATATTATAATAGTACACGAACAGTATTACCTAGTATTATAGTAGTATAATATTATTAATAGTAGTATCTTATATTATTACTATAGTACTAGTAGACTACTACTACTACTATACTAACACAATAATTGTCATTATACTATTATGATATTACACTATATTATTAATACTACTATGTAATATTTATACTACTACTGGATTACCACTACATTATATCTACTATTGTTATTGTACTACTGTTACTAATATGCTACTACTATACTTTATTAGGCTACTACTTTACTATTGATATAATACTACTATACTACTATTATATTACTACAATGCTATCATTACCACTACAATTCTACTATTATTTTACTACTATAATACTACTACTACCATTTTTTAATACACTATTCTACTACTATACTATAAATACTATAACTTTACTATTACTATTACTATTAATACTATGTTACTACCATACTACTATATTACGATTATATAACAATAGCTACAATTAATATTATACAACTAAAATTATTACTATTACAATATGACTACCAGTTCCACCACTACTACTACACTGTTAATATGGTGCTTCTTTAATATTACATCCAATTACTATATGACTATAACAACTATTACTACTATACAATTACTATGCTACTTTCACAATAATCTAGTACTATTATAATATTATTATACTACTACTATACAACTACTATGTTACTTCTACTACAATATTAATATACTTCTACTATACAACTGCTACTATACTATTATACTATAATGATACCACTATTATGCTCCTAATATATTATAACAATAATTGCTACTACTATACTTCTACTATTACTATATTACTATAACTAATATGCTACTACAATCATCCTACTACTACTATACTTCTACTACTGCTAATATTATATTACTACAATGTTATTACTACTACTGCTACAACTTCTATTGCTACTATATTATCATTATACTAATATTATAATACAACTAATATGCTACAATTATTGCTACTATATGACTATTATGCTACCACTATATGACAACTACTACTACTACACTACCATTAAACAACTACCATACTACTATTAATACAATACTACTACTACTATACCGCTATTATTATACTACTAGTATTATTAATATACAACTACTATTACTACATTACTATATGACTACTTTTATTCAACTACTAACGCTACTACTACATTACTATTACTATACTACTACTGTTATACTACTACTATATTATTATTATTATTATACTATTACTATACTACTAGTATACCACTACTATTATGCTATTACTATTTCTACTACCGTTAAATTACTACTGCTACTATAGTATTATTTTACCTTTATGATACAACCTAGATAGCTATTACTATACTATTAAAATTACTACTTTCATACTTCTAGTACTACTTTACTACTATTGCTACTATTACTATATTACTACTATTACAATAACAATTATGCTACTACTATAATATTATTGTACTAAAATATATTATTACTACTGTACTACTACTATGCTACTATTAGGGAGAAGATGATGAAGAAGGAGAAGGAAAGTAGGAAAGAGAAAATAATAAAAAAATTAAAAGAATATGATTATTGTCTTAGTTGTAGGAGGAGGAAAATTGAAAGAAGTTAAAGAAAGAGAAACCCCGCATGGGGGAGGGAAGGAAAGTGGAAAAAAAATTAAAAAAATTGTTATGTTGGGTTGTAAAGGAGGAGAAGGGAGAAGTGTAAAAAATAAAAAATAAAAACAAAAGAGTGCCCATATGGGATGGAGAAGAATAAAAAGAGAAATAAAGGTAAGATATAAAAAAGAAGAAAGCATTGTTAGAAAAAAAAGAAAATTTTGCTAGAAAAGAAAAAAAAAGAAAAAATAAAGAGAAAAAAAATTGTTGCCCAAAAAACAATTTACATTTTGGCCTTTATTTGTGTGCCCATACCAACGGTCTAGAGCCAGCCCGTGGGCTCGTTCAAAAATTATTTTTAGGCTAAAATTAGCTTGCGAGCTTTCTAACAGCTTTTTCAACTAAGGACAACTTATGAGATTGTCGAATGTCTAATCAAACTAAGGTTGGCTTGCGAGCTCGCCGAATGTCTACTCATACTAAGACAAGCTCATGAGAATGTAGAACATCCACTAAGGATAATTCGCGGGCTCATCGAATGTCTATTAGACTAAGGACAGCTTGTGAGCTATAAGGCTTACTACCCATCATGAGAGTCCAACAAAAGAGACCATTCATATTGTCAAAGTTATTTCTCATCATTACTCTATGAGAGACTGTAAGACAACACCTCAACAGTCAAACATTGAAGACGGTTGCATTAAAAAGACTTATAAATAAAGAGGTTTAGGAGGAAAGCATCTTTGTAAGTCAATCTTTGCTACAACACTAGAGAGAAGATGGGAGAAATTAACCTCACTCCAGAACACACCAAATCAAGACCTGATCCTTAAGATGTGGACCGTCATGTCTTGACAGAAGCATTGGTCCTGATTGAAAGCTCTACTGAGGAAATGAACATAGAAGCATCGTGAGAGCAACTGAGACGACAAGCGAAGGAGAAAGATGAAGCTCAGAAGAATGATATCAAATTAATGTAGATGGTGATACAAATGAAACAAAAGCTTAACAAGTTGGAGAGATCTTAATAGTCATCTCATGAAGCCGTAGAGGTGATAGAGGACATGCCCCTTATAGGTAAAATCCTTGAAAATATAGGTCCTTCACAAGCACCTCCTCCACCAATAAGGGATACCCAATACCTGATCTCAGGAATTCCTACCAATGTGGAGCTGCTAGCATACATCCTTTAGTAAGTACAATAAATGGTGGCTACACAACTAAGACAAGAAAGTGACATGGATATAATAAATAATATAGATAAATCATACCATAATCATCATGACCAAGTACCATATCCTAAAGGCTATATAGTGGCCATGTTCAAACAATTTAATGGCATTAATAATCTTGAACAACACATACCTCATTTTGTGACTATATGGGGACTCAAGTAATAACCCCTCATTGTTATTTTGCCAATTTTCAACAAGTTTAACTAGAGTAGAATTTGACTGGTATGCTACTTACAATAAGAGTCCATATAAACTTGATCACAAATAAAAGGAGTCTTCTGATTTAGGTTTAGAGGAATTAGCAACAAGGTGACCATTATAGACCTCGTTCCAACACTAAAGTGAGACAACAAAATGGTCTTGGATTACATCACACAATAGAGGAAACTTAGTATCAGGTGTGAACAATCCATAAGCAAATTTGAAGCTATAAATCTAGTTCTTGAGAAGATAAGGAAGAACTAGATGGTGCCAAACCTAAGTGCTTCTTCTATCCACACTTTCCCATATCTTATTATACAAGTCAAGAAGTTGGAGAGGATTGGCCCACCAGTCTTAGCTACTTTGCAAAATTTGAAACTAGAAAAAGTCTTTAACCATATTTCAAAGCTAAGACAACTCAAAAGCCATTGTTAATGCTTGTCTAAACCAACCCAAAAAGTCATTAACAACACCTCAAATGTAATTGACAACATGCTAATGAGGCTGTTGATCATCAAGTGAAAAATCAAATAAAGTCAAATGCCAACATGTTTAAAGTTGTCAACCACACTTTAGAACTAAACCAACTAAAAAGCTATTGGTAAACTAAGCCAACCCCAAAAGTTGTTAGCGATGCCTCAAACTTAATTGACAATACACCAGTAAGGCCATCGATTTTCAAATCAAATCAAACTATGGTAGTCATGAACTTGCTTAGCTAGTCAGTTATATTCCTTGTTTAAACAAAGCCAATAGAGAATACACTTAAAGCCATCAGCCACACTCAAAACTAAGCCAACTCAAAAGCCTAAGACAAACCCAAAAGCCATTGGTTGCACCTTAAACTTAATCAACAACACATCAATGAGGCAGTCCATTATAAAATTAAAAATTAAAAGAAAACCGACAGCATGTTTAAAGCCGCTGGCCATAATTTAAGCCTAAGACAACTCAAAAACCATTAGTGATGCTTAGCTAAGCCAACCCTAAAAGTTATTGGTGACACTTCAAACTTAATTGACAATATACAACTGAGGCCATCCATTATCAAATTAAAAATCAATCGAAGTTAACTAACGACATGCTTGCAAGCTATCAGCCACATTTCAGAGGTAAACCAACTCAAAAGCTATTGTTGATGTTTAACTAAACAACCCTAAAAGTCATTAGTGAATCTTCAAACTATATCAACAACATGCCAAAAGGCTATTGATTATCAAATTAGAAGTTATTAGCACAAGCTAGTGTTACTAATCATTTTTTTCTCAAGTTAAGAATGAAATGAAGTCAAATGACAACAAACAAAAGGTTGTCAGTAAAATTTTAGATCTTAATGGGGTCAACTAACACAAGCTAAGTTATTAGCATCCTCCAGGGATCTAATCAAGCAACCCACCGAGTCAAGTTCCACTAGGACAAGGGCACTAAAGTAGGGCAGCGACGCACATCAAGCTTATTCCTACTTCCTTTCACATTCCACCTTCTTTTATGATTACAAATTTAAATTTTTTCAAAATGTAAAGTGAGGATATGCTTAAGCCATGTAACCTTTTCCTTAAATCAATCAAACTATGCTTTCTTTCTGTTGCGTCTCTATTTTTATTAGCTAGGTATCTCTCTTTAAGATGTTTTTGACAATTGTTGGGAATTAAAAATAGAAGCTTACATCTATTGGAACTCATTTTCCCATAATGCTTGATCATAATCAAACCACTTTATATTTTTACTTGTCATTTCAAGATTGCCACTTTGGGTCTTTATTTCCCTAAGCAATCGATTTGGATCCCAGAGTAGTATAGTAGTATTTGTAGTAATAGTATAGTAGTAGTATATTAGTATAGTAGTTATAGTAGTGCAGTAATAGAAGTAGCGTAGTAATAACAAAAATATAGCCATAATAGTAGTATAATAATAGTATTGTAGTATAGTAGTAGTAATATTAGTAGTGGTAGTATTAGTAGCAGTAGTAATAGTACTAGTGTACTAGTAGTAGTTGTAGCAATTTTACTAGTATTAGTATTGAAATGGTATAATAGTAATAGAAATAGTAGTAGTGATAGCATCAGTAGTAGTAGTAACAGTATTAATATAGTAATGGTAGTTGAAATAATACTGCCGTAGCAAAAATAGTAGTACTATTAGTAGCAGTAATAATAGTATAGTTATAATAAAATAGTAGTATAGTAGCATTAGTATATCAGTAGTAATATAATAATAAGAATACTATACTACTACTATTGCTACAATAATAATTACTACTACATTAGTATAATTTTACTACTACTTATAGTACTATACTACACCTACTAATACTAAACTACTATAATATTATTTTTGCTGCTATACTACTAGTATACTATTACTAATACTACTATTATTATCCAACTACTATTACTAATAATACTAATAATATGTTATACTACTATTGCACGACTCCTATTATCGCACTACTACTATTAATAGGGCGCCACTCCCAAGTAGAAAAATACTCCAGTCAAGGGCAACCTCATTATGATGCTAACTAGCCCATTGACTCAAAGTCCTACTCCAGCATTAACTAGCAAATGTCGAACCCCTACTGGTGGGTAGGAGGGCTCAAAAGAGGCAAAGAAGAAGAGATACCATTGTGATACTAACTACTGTGATATAACCTTCTCTGCCAAGAACATAGAAGGAATTTTCACTCCTCACAATGATGCATTAGCGATTTTAGTAGTCCTAGAAGGCCATACTACTCACTATATCATGATAGATATAGGACGTTCGATAAATATTCTATTCATTGGAGCATACTATCAAATGTAGGCCAAGCAGAAGCTAGAGCCATACATTAGGAGGCTCACTAAATTCATAAGGGACTCAGGCACCCCAGTTGGTATGATCAACTTAAACCTTACCATTGGAGAGTATCAAAGAACACCATAATTAAATCAAAGTTTGTGGTAGTTCAAAGATATTCTACCGATAATGTAATATTGGAATGACTGGCACTCAATCAGCTCCAAGCGGTAATTTTAACTTTTTATTTAGTCATGAAGTTTCCTACTAAACATAACATAGATGAAGCATGTGGAGACCAAAGTCTCATTAAGAAGTGTGAAACACTCTACTAGCAAAATAGTTTTGGCTAGAAACGCAAGGAACTGGCAGAAGTGGAGATCAATGAATCCATTACTGAGCTAAAGAAGGGACATATCAAGCCTATGGAATGGCTCATTAGCCTAGTCATTGATGAAGCATCAGGGAGGACACCCTAGCTTGGGCGAAGGACATAGAGCCCTTACATAGAAAATTACAAGAACTCCTAAGAAGCCAAGATGTCCTTGCATGGGCCCCGAAGGATCTCCCAAGTATTGACCCTTTGGTGGCTCAACAAAAACTCACAGTCATAGAAAATCACAAGCTGATCAAGCAAAATAAAAGGCACTTTGCCTCTGAATACCAAAAGTTATCATTTTAGAGGTGATTAAACTTCTCTATGTACGATTTATATGGGAAGTCCACTGTCTTGATTATTTGGCGAATAGGGCAATGGTAAAAAAAATCCAATGGTAAATGGAGAATGTGCATCAACTTCACTTACTTGAATAAAGCCTACCCAAAGGATGGTTACCCTCTACCTAAGTTAATGAGCTCATTTACTTTACATTGGCCCTAACCTCCTGAGCCTCTTGGCTGCATTCTTAGGCTACCATCATATTCAGATGTATCTTAAGGACAAGGATAAAACGGTCATCATCACAAATCAAAATATGTTTTGTTACATTCTGATGCCTTTTGGACTAAAGAACACAAGGGGAGCATACCAAAGAATGGTGAACAAAGTTTTTGAGCCTTAGCAATATAATTGTTGTAATAGTATAATAATAATACTATAATCATAATAATAATATAGTAGTATAATAATAATAGTAATAGTAATAATAATAACGGTACCAGTGGTAGTATATTGATAATATAGTAATGTAGTAATAATATAGTAGTAATATAATGCCAGTATAGTGCTATGGTAGCATACTACTGCAGCTACTACTACTATTATACTACTAATAATACTATAAATACTATGTCACTGTTATGCTGCAATAATAACTACTACCACTATAACTATTCTATTATTATACTACTACTATTTTTCTATTACTATTACACTATTAGTATACTATTGCTATCAATCCTACTACTACTATACTAGTACTAATACTTCTTTAGTACTATAATCATATTATTACTATTACTACTATTATGTTATTACTATATTACTACTATAGTAATATTATACTATTATAGTACAATACTACTACTATACCATTATAGCATTTATTTATTACTAGAGCTACTATATTATACTATTATAGTATTACTACTATAGTACTATTAGCATCTTACTGTTATATTACTACTACTATTAAAATATTATATTATAATAACTACTACTGCTATTACTGCTATTACTGCTATATTACTTCTACCATTACCGTATTATATTAATACTAATAGTTCTACTATCAGTATACTACAACTATACTGCTACTACTATATTACTAGTTTTACTACTATACTATAACTATTCTATTGTACTATTGTTTGCACTATAACTACTATTAGTACTACTATACTACGATAATTTTATTACTACTAGTTATATGATTGCTATTATGACTACTATGACTATACTCCTATTATTATAACTATAATAACTACTATTAATACTAAGGTACCACAACAATTATACAACTACTCCTCTTATTACAATCACTATATTATAGTACTAAATACTTCTACCACTATTGTTATACTAATGCTGCTATACTATGAATATATTACAACTATATTATTGTACTAATATAATTATTACTACTACTATTACTAATATGTAATACTACTATTAAAGTAATCATTACTACTAATACTACTAAGCTTATAGTATTATTACTATACTACAACTATATTACTACTTGTGCTATTTCTACTACTATAATAACGTTCTAGCACTATACTACTTTTACTATTACTACTATACTACTATATTATTACTACTATTGTCATATTATACTAATACTAATAATTTTACTAGTGCTATACTATTATAATATTATAATGATACTTCGATTATATTGCTATTTTTCTAACAATATTACAACTACTATACTATAGTTTTTTTTACTATTTTACTACTACTATTACTATTATTACTATACTAAAAATATATTACTGTTATACTATTGCTCTGACTATTATAATATTTTACTATACTACTGTTATTGCTATCCTACTCCTACTATGAGTACTATTGCTACTACTCCTATTGTTGTTATACTATAACCACTACTACTACATAATACTATAAGTATAAAACTAGTAGTAATACTACTATATAATTACTACTATTATTGCTACTACCACTGCAACTTTTACTTCTATAACTACTATAATTACTATCTTAGTACTACTATAACAACAACTACTACTATTATGCTTTTATTCTATCACTGTATTACTACTACTGCTACTGGTATTACTACTACTGCTACTGGTACAACTAATACTATACTATATTACTACTAATATATTATTACTAGTACTAATAATATACTACTATTGCTTTCACTGAAACTATTATAACTACTACTAAATAACTTCTATACTACAATGACAGGTATACTGCTACTATTAATATATTATTGTGACTAATATACTGCTATTACAACTAAACTACTACTACTACTTCTATATTGCTAAAACTAATATACTACTATTATAATACTATTATACTACTAAAATCATACTGCTACATCTATACTATTGTTATATTACAATATTGGCATAACTACTTCTGCTACTACTATTAGACAACTATACTAATGCTGCTATTACTACTACTTCTGTTACTATACTAGCAGTAGTAGTAGTTATAATAGTAATAGTATAGTATTAATAATAGTAATCATAATAGTAGTAGTATTATTATTTTAGTATAATGGTATAGTAGTAGCAGTAATATAGGAGTGCTACTAGTAGTAGTATTATGGCATATTATTAGTAGTTTTGTAGTATAGAAGCATAATTGTATAGTAGTAATAGAAATATAGTAGCATAGTAGTAGTAGAAGGGTAAAAATAGTAGTAATAGTATTAAGCAGTAGTAGTATAGTAGTACAGTAGTTATATTATAATAGTAGCAGTATAGTAGTACAGTAGTTATAATATTATAATAATAGTGTAATGTTATACTAGTAGTGGTCTAGTAGTATCATTATTATGGTTGTATAACAGTAGTATTAATATAATATAGCAGTATAGTTGTATAATAGTAGAGTAATATAGTTGTATAATAGCATAGTAGTATAGTAGTACTAGTAGCATGTACTATTAGTAGTATAGCAGTTGTAACAATTTAATGATATAGTTATATTGTAGTAATGATAGTAATAATATTGCTCACGGTTGTGAAGTCGTAGTAGTAGAGTAGTAGAGTATTAAAATAATAGCAATAGTAAGTAGTAATATCAATATAATTGTAACAGTTGATGTTGTTGTTGTTGGTGTATAGTAGTAGTAGTAGAACAACAACAATAGTTTAATAGTATAGTAGTAGTATAATCGTATAGTTGTATAGTATAGTAGTATAATAGTATACTAATAGTATGGTAGTAATTGTAGTAGTATAATGTAAGTAGTAGAATATTGTGGTAGTCGTATTCTAATATAATTATATAGTAGTACTAATATATTAGAAGTATTAGTATAATAATAAATATATTAGGAATTGGACAATTGCAGTAGTATAATAGTCGTATAATAATAGTAGTATGCTAGCAAAAGAGTAATAATGGTAATATAGTAATATAGTATTATAGTAGCATTGTAGTAATAGTATAATAGTAGAGTAGTATAGTAGCATATTAGTATTTCTATAGTAGTATAATAGTATAATAATATTGGTAGTTGTACTATCATAGTATAATAGCATGGACGTAGTAGTAGTATAGAATAGTAATATACCAGTATTAGTATAGTAGTGTTTGTATAATAATAGCATAGGAGTATTAGTGTAATAGTTATGTAGTAGTGTTAGTATAGTTGTAGTAGTATAGTAGTGTTATTATATTACTAGCAACATAGTAGTAGTATACTAGTCTCAGTAACTTAGTAGTAGCAATATAGTAGCATAGCAGTGTCACTATAGTATTAGTAGATGCATGATAATAGTAGTATATTAGTGTTAGTATAGTCATCATAGTAGTATATTAGTATCAGTATAATAAAAGTAGTATAGTAGTAGTAGTATATTAACATTAGCATAAAAGTAGTAGAAATATAATAGTAGTTATGGTAATATACCATTAATAGTAGTAGCCATCATAGTAGTTATATAATAGTAATAATATAGTGGTAAACTATTAGTAGTATAGAAGTATAAAAGTATAGTAACATACTAGTAGTAGTAATAATAGTAGAATACTATACTAATAGTAGTCTGTTAGTAGTTATAGTATAGTGGTAGCAATATCAGTGTTAGTATAGTTGTAGTAGTAATAGTAATATAATAATAGCAACAGCAGTAGTATTATATTATGTTAGTACTAGTAGTATTATAGTCGTGGTAGTTGCAGGAATGATAGTAGTATAATAATAGTAACAATAGAAGTAGTAGTGGTCGTATAATAGTTGTTGTAGTAATAGTAATAATAATGTAGCGGTAATAATATAAAAATATTAGTAGTATTATAGTAGTCATGGAATAGTTGTAATAACAATAATAGTAGAAGAGTAGTAGTTGATGTATTGTAGTATATTTGTAATAGTAGTAGTTGCAGCAGTAGTAATTGTTGTTATAATAGTAATAGTTATAGTAGTAATATTAGTAGTATAGTAATAGCAGTAAAAGTAGAAGTAGTGACATAATAGTATAGTAGAAGTTATATAATATTAGTAGTATAGTGGTATAGTAATAGTAGTATAATATTATAGTAGTATGGTAGTACGATAATATATTAGAAGTTGTAGTATAATCGTAATAGTATAGTACTTATATAGTGGTAGTAATATAATAATAGCAATAGTATCATAGTACTAATAGTATTGTAATATACTAAAATAATAATAATGGTAGTAGTAATAGTAGTAGTGTGTTAGTAGTGTATTAGTCATTATAGTATATTATTAGTACTAATGGTAGTATACTAGTATTAGTAATCTAATAGTACTCTTATAGTTGTAGTAGTAGTATAATACGATAGTAGTGTACTAGTATAGGACTAATAGTATAGTAGTATAGTAAAAGTAGTATGGTATGTTAGTAGTAGTTATCATTGTACTATAATAGTAGTAGGAATATTTGTATAGCAACAGTAGTATAGTAGTATTCAAAGTGGTAGTATTAATAATATAATAATAATAGTGTAGTAGTAGTATTCTATCACTAATAATAGAAGTGTATTAGTAGTAATATATCAATAATAGTATAATAGTATAATAAAAGTAGTATACTAGTATAGTAGCATATTAATATCATTATAATAGTAGAAACAGCAGTCTAATATTAATATAGTAATAGTAGTAGTATAGTACTAGTAAAATATTAGTAGCAATAGTAGAAATTATATAATAGTACTACTAGTAGTAATGGTACAGTAGTGATAGTAGCATTATATTATAATAGTAGAAGCCATAATATAGTGGTAGCAGTAGAACCATTGTAGTTGTACAATAGTAGTGCTATATTAATGGTAGTAATATAATTATAGTAGTATATTAGTAGTAATGGTAGTAGTAAAATAGTAGTTGTATACTAGTATAATAATAATAGTAATATCGTAGTAATAGCAATATATAAGTAGTATTACTATAGAAGTAAAATAATAGTAGTAGTCGTAATAGTGTTATATAATAGTAGTAGTAATTGCATATTAATAGTAGTAGAAGCACCATAGTAATAGTAACATAGTAATACTTGTTTATAGTAGTAGAACTCATAGTAGTATTGTAGTAGTTTTATTATATTAGTAAAAATAGTTGTAATAGTATAATTGTAGTAATATATTAGTAAAAATAATATACTTGTATAGTAGTATATTAGAAGCAGTTGTAGTATGTTATAGTATTGTAGCATAGTAGCAGTTGTTGTATAGTAGTAGTATAATAACATTGTATTATTATAGTAGTAATATTGTAGTGTTATACACTATTACTACTACAACTATACTACTACTCCTAAACTACTACTATTATACTAGTATTAATACAATAACAATAATACTACTTCTACTAATACTAGACTAACATAACTAATACTAGCAAGCCAAAAGCTTGCTAAGTGGGAGCCCAAAGGCTGGCTTAATGCAAGCTTGAAAGCTAGCTATGTGTGATCCCAAAGGTTGGCTGAATGTGAGCTCAAAGCAAGCAAAGTGTGAGACTTAAGGCTGGTTGAGTGCAAGCCCAAAGGCTATCTAAGTGTCAACCCGAAGGTTGGCTTGAATGCAAGTCCAAAGGCTATCTGAGTGCGAGCCCAAACGCTAGCTTGGATGTTAGCTTGAAGGCTAGCTGAGTGCGAGCCTAAATATTGGCTTGGATGTTAGCCTGAAGGCTACCTTAGATGCGAGCCCGAAGGCTCACTAATTGTGAGCTCAAAGGTTGGCTGAGTGCAAGCCCAAAGGCTCGGTTGGATGGGAGCCTGAATGCTGGCTTGGATGCAAGCCTGAAGGCAGTTAAGTGTGAGCCCAAAGGATACCTTGTGCTGATGGAGATCCATCATCTTTGAGGGACCATGGGCGACCGCATCATGGTCATGGGTTCACCATCTTCCTGGGGTTGTGGGTGACTACAGCAGAATCATAGATTCACTACCTTCATCAATGAGGTCCGTGGGTGGTCACAGTATTGTCGATAGTCCACCATCACGCCAAAGATCACGATAGCCATGATGAAAAATTTTTATTATTATTTTCTTGTCAAATTTCATTTTTCTCTTACATAATATTTTTTTTTTCCCACTTTCTTCTTCCCTCTCAAGCCCAAAACTCTTCCTTTATATTTTTGCGTAAATTATTTTGTTTGTAGTACAAGCCCATTTTTCATTTTTTTTATTTCCCCATTTTTATTTTCACCCTTTCTTCTCCACAAGTCTTCTTCCTTCTCCCATGACCCCAAACCCTAATGGTTGCCAAATCTTCATCTTCCTGAAACTCATATCCAAACTCAACCAATTCCAACGGAGTCTTGCTCCGGCCTATGAGGAATGGTGGCGAGGAGGGGACGGGGGTGCAGGATGAGGTCATGAAAGTTGAGAGTTGCATGGGTGATCCGAGCTTGCGAAGCATCATCTGAGCGGACCATGGTGAGGTGGGTGGCTGTTTGCTCAAGCACGGTAGGGCTTCTACAATCAATAGCATGATTGGCGACCATCCTCACAAATGCAGTTGGGCCAGCACAAGGCACAACAAGGCAAAATTGGGGAACATCATGGGTTGGGCAAGCAAAGAAGGAATGGATTTAGAGAGCTACTGGCCAGCCATTCCACGGTCGCAAGGAGTCTGGACTTCGGGCCAGGCAGCTAGCGCACTGTGCCTGGTGAGATCAGGAACCACACATGAGTGAGGCTGTTGGACCACTAGCCAGCCACGTCCAGGTGAGCCAAAGGGGCAATTAGCATAGGGCATTAGTGTTCTTGGTCTCCTTGGAGGGCTAGATGCACCTCTGTAGATGCATCCACACTCGCTTCATCCGACAGTGGTAGCATAGTGGAGGTCACAATTGTGAGACATTGGGATGCCCCTCATCATGAAGCATGCAACAACACTAGTCATTGTCAGGTGGTAAGAATGGGCAAGGTAGCAAGCGTAGCTATTCCTTCAGTGGAGGAAGATGAGAAGCAGAGAGAAGATTGGTAGAAATGAAAGGAGAAAAGGTTAGATGACTACCCCTCTTTTGCTCTCAAGCACCAAATCTTGATGACTTCTGATCCTAATTTTCCTTCTCTATCTCCCTCTGACCTCTATCTTCCTTTCTAATTTGTAGGCTCTATGAGTTTTCATAGGGCTTGAAGAGATAAAGTTGGGCTGGAATCAAATTTTCTTGTTTGAATTTTGATGATGGATGCGGATGTAGATGGTATAGATATGTCTATCAGAAGTTTAGATGAACTTGTAAAGAGATATGGATAAATCTATTTGTTATAGATGATAAAATTTAAAAAATTATACTTATCCTGGATACTAAAATTATGGGAAGTCAATTTACAAAATTATTAAAAAATATTTAACTAAATTATTATTTTATAAATTTCAAGGGACTTTTTCAAAAAATATATTTGTTTATAAAGGTTTGAAACTTCTAGGATCCTTTCTAAATAAAATTTGTACTTATTAACAAATTAAATTTTTTGAGGCAATTATTTGTAAAAAGACAAATTTCTAGTGTTTTATTTATAAACAAAGAATTTTGGAGGGGCTTATTTGTAAATTTTAAAATTTCGAGTGATTTACTCATAAATAAAGAATTTTAAAGGGTTTATTCAAAAACCCTGGATTTCATTAAGACCATATCGTAATTATTAACTCTTTGAGGGGCTTATTTATAAATCCTAAATTTTGCGAGATTGATTTATAATTTTAGAATTTTATTAAATATTTTTACAAAATTCTTATTCTGAGGACCTATTTGTAAGAAAAATATAGATAAAGACCCATTTGTGAGGATTTATTCAATCCATGGGCTTATTTGCAAAATTCTTATATTTTATCATTTTGGCCCAACTTTTGGATGAATTTTAGGCCCAATTATAGTCCAAAAATTAAACCAAATTAGTTTATTTGGATTAAGCCTAGCTAGAGCCTGAATATCCTAATATTGGAGCTCAATTTTTGATCAAACTCGGGCATCATTTTAGTCTAACAAAGGCCAACATTTAAGAGATAATTTGGTGACATATAAGTCTCAAGTTTAATCATATTTAATTAAATCTTATTTTGGCTAAAATTACCTCAAACAAATTGGGTCCTTCGTAGTCTCTTATTGAGTTCTGGCAAAAGAGGAGGATGCAAACAATTTCCAAGTACTTGTCCCTATATCAACATTTCAGGAGTTGGCTATATAGGTTTGAATGTCCACACGAGAGTGGACTTAGATTGTCATGTGGAAGTAGACTTAGTTTGCCACGTAGAAGTAGACTTGGGTTACCATGTGAAGTGGACTTAGTTCGCTATATGGAAGTAGACTTGGTTTGCCTCATAAGAGTAGACTTGGTTTACTACATGAAAGTGGACTTGGTTTGCCATGTAAAAGTGGACTTAGTTTGCTACATGAAAGTGAACTTGGTTTGCCACATAGAAGTGAACTTAGTTTGTCACGTAGAAGTGGACTTGGTTTGTCACATAGAAGTGGACTTGAATTACCACATGAAAATGGACTTAAGTTGCCACATGAATGCAGGCTTAGTGTGTCATGTAAATGCAGTCTCAGTAACCACTCAAGATGGATAGAGTTTTGTATCCATGTTTTATCTCAAGAAACACAGAGTGCAATTTTGATTAAGTATTTCCATTTTGAGGAAGCCGGACGTTCTATCATAGACAAAATATAGACACTTTTGATTTTTATGTTGTTGCCCCCATGGCTTAGACATAGTACCTTTTGAGGAATCGGCCATTGATTGCTGGCATAGGCCTCCCCCCTTGTCATTGAACAGTTGGTAGGATGCCCCTTTTAATACCCATTCGACAATATAAGGGTCTTTCAAATTAGGCTCGAACTTACCCTTCTTGTTTTGGCTTGGGATTATGGGTCTTCTTAAAACTAAAACCATTTCTCGCTTTTGGAATAACCAAAGCCAAGACATGTTGTTGTAGGCCCTAGCCATTTGTTCTTGACACATTTTTGGTTTTGTTATATCATGAGCCTTGTCTCATCCAAAGAGTCTAGCTCATCAAGGTGAAGATGAACATTATATTCTCTTATGATTTCTTCATGCAAAGCAAACCTTAAAGAAGAGATTTGAACTTCTAGTGGTAAGACTGTCTTAGTCTTGAACACCAATGCATATGGCATTAATTGGGTAGGAGTTCGATATGTGGTGTGATAGGCCCATAGTGCCTCAGCAAGCTTTTGGTGCCAATCTTTCTTGTTTCTAGCACAATTTCACTCGAGATCTTAGAAATGGTATTGTTTAATGCCTCAGTGAGCTTGTTGGCTCTGATGTTGTAGATGGATGAATATCTTTAATCTATTTTGTGATGATGTGCAAATCTTCCCACTTTTAAGCTTCTAAAGGAAGGGTTATTATCAAAGATGATCCTTCGAGGAACACTAAATTGGTACAAAAGATTTTATTGAAAGAAGTCGAAAACACTATCCACTTTTACCACATTCAATGGAATTGCTTCAGCCCGTTATGAGAAATAATTGATTACTGCTAGTATGAAGCAATGGCCCTTAGAAAAATATAGTTTGATTGGGCCAATGGCATTTGTTTCCCATACCTCGAATGGCTACAAGGACACTATTGGATGTAGAGGATTTTGGTGTTGATGAATGAATTCACCATGAATTTAGCATAGATAATATCTTCTTGTATATTCAACGTAGTCTCCCACCATTATGGACCAATAGTAGGGTTACTAATAATTTTATTTTATTCAAAGTATATGCATGAGACACAATCTACTAATAATTTAATTTAACAATGAATTGCTCCATTTTGGGTACCCGACTAGTAGTTCCATCTACTAGTATTTAGTATTTATAATACCTCAAGAGCTAGTGAAACTATTTTAATAAAAGTGAACTATCTCAATTCTCAAGGAATCGCACCAAAAACTCGAGTTCCTTTTGGATTTCCTTCTTGATCAATGATAACCATAGCATTGTCATCATATCGTATTATCATACCGTTGTCACGTTTGAGTTCTTTACACATATGTACAATTACAGCTCTAAGTACCTCTGATCTTTCTAGAGGCATATTGGGCACAACTTCCTTGATTATAGAAACAATAACATCGCCAATATGAGCATATCGGGGATTATCGGCCCTATGATTCGAATACACATAAATTCTTGAGCATACATCTAATATTTATCATCATTTTTGGGCCCAATTGATGAGCTCCACAAACTCTAGAATTCACTTCATCCATGACTTCCTTGCCCTCATGGTCTGAAAGATAGTGCAAAAGTAGTTAATCGAAGGACCTTCTATAAAGGGTGTCATTGATAAGCAGAAAGCAAGTGACTCTCTTTCTGAGTTATGTCTATGCATATTTGTCGTTTGGGAGTTCTCCACTTTTGTGGTAGTTGGTGAATGGTGTTCTCTAATCTATGGCCTCTACTACCAATTTATATTTAGTCTTCTTGGGCTTGATGCTAAAGATTGAGTTCATCACTTGTCTACTATGAACTATGATTAGAATTTCTCCTTGATCAGGGTTAACTAATGCCTTAGCAAATCTATCTAAGGAGGCAGCTTCCACACTGATGGAATGAGAAACCTTAGTTATTTGAGCATGAGGAATGTGCCTTATGAGCTCTTGAGTCTTTTTAAAATATTTTAGGAGGTAAAATTTGTGGACTTTATATTTACCTAGGACTTGATTGATAACCAATTACGAATCACCAAAAATATGTAGGTGTGATATTTCCATATTGAGGGTTATTTTCAACCCCACAATTAGGGCTTTGTATTTAGCTTTATTGTTTGTGCATACTTTTGAGAGGGAATAGGAGTATTGTAAAATGCCCCCATTTGGAGTGACATAAATGAGTCCAATGCCTTCTTTGATTTGTAGGAGCTTGGGTCTGACCCGCCACTTGATGGATGATGCTCTATCAAAATATAGCTTCCAATAAGGTTCCCCTTCTTTGACCAAAATGGATCCCTTCATCAGGGAGCTCATAGTTAAGAGGAAAAATTGTCTGGTACTGGATGAGCTGCAAGAAAGTTGACAAGGACTTGCCCCTTAATCACCTTTTGAGGAGTAAAATTGATATCATATTCCATGAATGAAAGCTTACTTTGCTAGCCTCCCAGTGAATATAGTCCTAGTCATCAAGTACCTTATAGGATCAATCATTGATGTTGAAATGACTTGATATTAAACCAAATAATGTCTTAGATTCATGACTATGAATATGAATGTGAGATAATGTTTTTTGATGGAGGAGTAGTTATTTTTTACCCCTGCTAACATTCTACTCAGATAGTAGAGTGCATTTTCTTTACCCTCTTCATTATTCTTGGTAAGAAGTGCCTCCAAGGATCCTTCCATTGTTGTCATGTAGAGGATAAGGCGTTTATCAGGTAGAGGCACTACCAAGGCTCATGGTTTTAAGAAATATTGCTTGATCTCTTCAAAAGACTTTTGATAGTCTTGATCTCAAACAGACAGAGTGTCCTTCTTCATCAACTTGGAAAAAGATTGTATTTTCCATAGTTTTGAAATGAATCTACTTATGTATGCCAACTGATTGTGAAATTACCTCAATTTCTTTAAGTTGTTGGGTGGTGGCGTATCCAAGGTAGCTTTGATCTTAGATAAGTCAATTTCAATCCCTTGATGTCTGACAACAAAGCCAAGGAATTTTCTCAAAAAATGTACTTCATAGGATTCATCTTTAAGTTATATTTCCTAAGGTGGTCGAGTAGCACTATTAGGTCTTCGGCTTGCCTATCTTTGGACTTAGTTTTGATCACCAAGTCATCCACATAAACATTCCACTAGTTAGTGTATGAGGTTATCAAAGATTTTAGTCATGTTCCTTTGATAAGTGGTGCCTGCATTCGTGAGCCTGAAGGATATCACCTTGTATTAGTAAATGCCAATTAATGTCCCAAAGGATATATGTTTCTCATCATTAGGATGCATCTTGATTTGCATATATCCTAAAAATCCATCTATGAAAGAGAATATTTCAAAATCGGTCATGTTGTCTACCATGAT
>RXID01015378.1:0-12303 GCA_005019695.1 Trichopus zeylanicus subsp. travancoricus
GAGTGCGAGGTAAGGGTCGTACTTACCCAAATCCTGATCTTCACTACTATATTAAGATGTTGTGTTAAGAATTCATAAGTGCTATCTTTTTCCTTTGTGGTGATTTGCGGATTAGAATTAAGCATGATTTTTACTGACTGGGTGAAGAGCTTTGTGTAAGGAAAAAGGACAGGTCCTAACTTGGCAGTGAAGGCGAGTGGCCGTGAGTAAGCCCAAGGGCACACCTGTATGATCCTGAAGCATTGTTTTAATCCAGTAAGGAATTGCCATGTTTAACCTAATACGGGAATTTATCCTTGGGAAATTATGGTAACTGTGAACTTTTAGCCCATATGTCTGAAGCATGGGAAAAATCCATTCAGTAGGGGTATGAACGTTCCCGAACCTCTAGCCTTGAGTATCTTGACCTTGCTTTAGTAACAAAAGTTTCCACCAATCAACTAGCTTAGAACTTGTCTGTTATTTACTACAAAACCTGTATTGCATCAGAAGTTAACTTAAAGAACTTGGAACAACTCTTTCAACTGTATCAAGCAAGCACCAGAGTCTTTGAACAAGCCCTCAGAAGACTAAAGGCTGCCAGAAGCCTAGGCAGCACCATGGAAATCCTAAGGGAATCCATGCAGGGGATACATGCCCAGGGGCCTCTGTACCTCGGTCCATGGACTTCTTATCGGATGAAAGTGATGACTAGCATGATGAGGTGGAGGACCCAAGAGGAACGGTTACTGCAGCACGAGATGATACTTCAGGACGAAGAAACACAAAACAGCACCACCTGTCCTATCCAGAAAAGAGATAACTATCTCACGGAGGAGACAAATCTGCTCCCTCAGCAACTTGGCCTCCATCCCTCACGGGATGATGAAGAAAAGTCAGAAGTGAACAAGGAATCTGTACCTTCTGCAAAAGACAGTGAAGATCATAACCTGCCAAATGAAGAGACGGAACCTCTAGGTGAAAAGGAGCCACCACAAGCAAAGCCAAGAAGGGAAGCACCAAGCATGACCAACTCTGAAGAGGTAACAAACCCCCGTGGTATGCTAAATCAAATGACTACGCTCTTTATGCTAGAAATTGAAGACAAGCACCAAAGCTGCCCTCGCTACGAAAGGGAATCACTATAGCAACTCCACTACGGGCAGTGCAAGCAGACAATTAAAGAGCAGCACGGCTACATCTCATGGTACGAAGAGGAGATCGCCCAGCTACAAGAAACGCCGCAAGATCCGGACACTGCAAAGCTAAAAAAGGCCAGGAAAAAGAAGAGAGATACTCCTACACCTGCTATGACGAATCAAGAACCAGGAGGACCGAGAAAGGTCACAGAATCCGACATTCCAGAAGGGGTTGTGTTTAACCCCCTTCCAGATAAAGGAGGCATCCATGCCTTTGGCAAGAAGGAGGAATGGGATACCCTAGGGGAACCTAGTGGTAAGTTTGATTATTATGTCCGGTACTCACCACCCCCATCATTCTAGTTGCCTTTTCCCAAGGCCAGCGAAGCTACTGACTGGAACGATGATGAAGGATCGGCTGAAGGAAAGAAACCTGCCAACTCCTCTATAAACAAAGAAGCAAATGCCCCGCAGGACAATATAGCAACAGAAGCTGAAATACTCCATCTGAAGGAAGTCAGCCACGGAGAGGTCAAAGAGGGATATCAACCTCAGGTACCGTTGCCTGCCAAAAGCACCAATTCCCCAAGAAAACCTTCACAAACTAAAGTCCTTCAAGACAAGGAGGCATATCACCTTCAACCACAAGAAGAGAGGGATAAATGCCAGGGGAAGAAGCAGAGGAAAAAGAAAGTTCTGCATTGCTTCAACTTAAATGAAGAAACCTACAATCTGGCTGATGAGGTAATGCTTTTCCCTAACATAATGAATGAAAAGCCTTATGTCATGATTATCAAGAAGATTTTCCAAGACAAGGATGGAAAAATATGCTTTACTGGGCAATGGTTATATCGCCCGGAAGAAGCACGCCTGATTGATGGGAGTACAAGGAGATTCAGGGATACTAGGAAACTCTTTTATAGTTTCCACACTGATATAATCCCTATAGAATCTATCATGCACAAATGTGTAGTTCATTACATCCCACAAAACAAGCAGCTGCCACTCCGCACAAAGCATCTTGGATTCATTGTGCAGGAAATTTATGACCACACTCAGAAGATTCTAAAGGATCTAGTGTCCAATGACTATGACATGAAAAGGCAATGTGAAATTAGGCTCCTGATCGAAAGGACAACAGCACTACTGGGCAAACACCCAGAAGCCTTCACCAATCCGGCTAGCAGCTTGCAGAGCACTCACAACACCAAGGTGAATCATCTACACTCCAACGCAGCAGCAAGCGGAATGATCAGCAGCACAGGAGAAGAAAACCGCCCAAGGAGCACATATTGCATGCAC
The DNA here is from genome assembly GCA_005019695.1 of Trichopus zeylanicus subsp. travancoricus. Lineage (NCBI taxonomy): Eukaryota > Viridiplantae > Streptophyta > Magnoliopsida > Dioscoreales > Dioscoreaceae > Trichopus > Trichopus zeylanicus. The sequence continues at coordinate 2,421 of RXID01015378.1, forward strand.
CAAACAATGCAAAAGATAAAAACCCATTGCCCCAAATGCAAGCTTATACAGGAGCAACGATATTATATTGCATGGTGCGAGGGAGAAATTGAGCGACTGATGAAAGAAGTCGAAGGGAGAGCACAGGAGTTAGAAGCAGACCTGCACAAACACTATAATGAAAAGGAAGAAAAATCAGCAGCAGGACCAGCAGAAGAACAAGAACATACCAATGTTCTATTCCAAGCAAGTGCAATAGACAAAGCAACCCAGCTCAACTCAGAACCAAGAATGGTAAACAACATGCTCTACAGTATGCTTATTGTACTTGAAATACCAAATCTTCCCAGGTTCCAAGTACAAGCAATACTAGACACAGGAGCTACCGCGTGCTGTATTGATGAAGCATCGGTACCACCTGAAGCACTGGTGCCAACTAATTGCATCATACAAGTCAACGACGTCAACTCTCAACAAATGACGAACAGGAGACTCAAGCAGGGAAAGATGTACATCGGAGATAGTAGCTTCCAAATCCCCTGCACGTACAGTTTCCAAATGAAGCCAAGGAATGGAATCCAATTCATTATTGGATGCAACTTCATGCGAACTATGCATGGGGGAGTACGTATACAAGGTAATACGGTTACCTTTCATACTACCCCTGTGCAAGCGGAGAAGGCCACAGCCGTGGACAATCTGGAAGAGGCCCTAGTACCAGCAGACGGCACCCCACTGTACAACGCCACTACCCATAGCAGGCAGAGCGTGGTAGGAAGTATAGCTACCACTGACCCGTAGCAGGCGGAGCGTGGTGGGAAGTATAGTAGCTAATACAGGAAAGTAGGATCCTGTTGTACAGTACGTAGCAGCTATAGCTATGCAATAAGAAGTCAAAGCCTAGCAAGAGGACGAGACTAGCCAAAGGACGAGCTACCAGCCTATGAAAGCGACGTCTTTTGGAGTCTTCTGTAAAGGCTATGACTTAGGATATAAAGGCTACGCCTTAGGATAAGATATCTTTTGGAGTCTTCTGTAAAGGCTACGCCTTAGGATATAAAGGCTACGCCTAGGACAAGACTTCCCTTGGAGTCTTACGTAAAGGCTATAGGCCTACCCTAGTATAGGTAACTATTATGCTGATGTAAGCGCTTAGGCTAATCCACCAGCTGAGGTGAACCTTATATCACCTGCCCTCTATATAAGGGGCACGCCTCCATTGTAAATGATCATCGAAAATAATCCAAGTATCCAAGTATTGTAAGCATCGTGTGAATTTAGCAGTAAGAATCCGAGAGTTTCTCCATATCTTCTCCTTATTTCTTGTTACTACTTTCTTTCTTTGAAAGAGCTTCCGAGCCAGATCGAGACATTCGGCGACATCGCGCTTTGGAGGTCGATTTCAGGAAGTAGAGTAGCTAATACAGGAATAAGAATCCTGTGCCAAGTACAGTAGCAGCTAGAGCTACGAAATAAAAAGTCAAAGCCTAGCAAGAGGACGAGCCTAGCCAAAGGACGAGCTACCAGCCTATGACAGCGACGTCTTTTGGAGTCTTCTGTAAAGGCTATGCCTTATGATATAAAGGCTACGCCTTAGGATAAGATATCATTTGGAGTCTTCTGTAAAGGCTACTCCTTAGGATATAAAGGCTACGCTTAGGACAAGACTTCCCTTGGAGTCTTATGTAAAGGCTATAGGCCTACTCTAGTATAGGTTACTATTATGCTGATGTAAGTGCTTAGCTCATACCACCAGCTGATGTGAGCGCTTACATCACCGTGCCCTCTATATGAGGGGCACGCCTCCATTGTAAATGATCATCGGAAAAATAATCCAAGTATCCAAGTACCAAGTATTGTAAGCATCGGTGAATTTAAGCAAGAAGAATCATCCGTGAGTTTCTTCTCCATATCTTTCTCCTTATTTCTTGTTGCTACTTTTCGTCGGTTCTTGAAAAGAGCTTTCGAGACCATCCGAAACTTCGGCGAGCAGCGCCGGCGGTAGGAAGGTCGATTCATGGTATCGAAGCTAGCTAAAGATATGGCGGGTAAAACCCCCAGAGGTCAAGGTGCCAAGAGTGCGAGGTAAGGGTCGTACTTACCCAGATCCTGATTTTCACTACTATGTTAAGATGTTGTGTTAAGAATTCATAAGTGCTATCTTTTTCCTTTGTGGTAATTTGCGGATTAGAATTAAGCATGGTTTTTACTGACTGGGTGAAGAGCTTTGTGTAAGGAAAAAGGACAGGTCCTAACTTGGCAGTGAAGGCGAGTGGCCGTGAGTAAGTCCAAGGGCACACCTGTATGATCCTGAAGCATTGCTTTAATCTAGTAAGGAATTGCCATGTTTAACCTAATACTGGAATTTATCCTTGGGAAATTGTAGTAACTGTGAACTTTTTAGCCCATATGTCTGAAGCATGAGAAAAATCCATTCAGGAGGGGTATGAACGTTCCCGAACCTCTAGCCTGGAGTGTCTTGACCTTGCTTTAGTAACAAAAGTTTCCACCAATCAACTAGCTTAGAATTAAAGATAGCTCCCGACATTTTTAACCAGAACTTCTCAGATAGCTCCATGCCTATAAACAACCTTCCGGTCTTGGTAGCTAACCTGAGGTAGTCATTCATGTATAGAAGAATATCTTTCATGTTTGTACATGAAAGTCTTTGCAAGTCCCTGTATGCCGTGTCTTGAGCCAAGGTTGAACCTTGGGCTGGATCCTCCAATAAGAAGACCCTTCTCATCTGGGAAAGGATGTTTTGAGTGCCATCCCTTCCTCCTCCGGCTGCAATAATGGCTTGGTATTCTGCGCCATATAGCATACGCCATTGCACCCATGCAAGCCTGGCTGTTTCCCCTAGGAGGTTTTCCATGTATTCAATCTTGTCTCGCGCATCAGTGAATCCTTGTGTGGCAACATGGTTTCTCGTGATGGTTTCCCATCTTGCAAATGTTTCCTCAAATAGCCCGAGCTGTTCGGGTATTATCAAGAGGGCTCCTTCATTCTGCTGTGCGGACGGTAGGGTCCACCTTTCATTGTTGAAGCCTCTTTGGAAACTTCCTTGGTTTCGCTGCCCAGACTCTGTTGTCATTATGGATATTGCTGGAGTCGTGTTGGCCGCTGGTGGGTAACCTGGGGGTCCTGGTTCCATTGAAGCATCTGTGGGGGGCATGTACGGCCCGCTCGGAGATGTTGCCGAGGTTAGTGTACTTGTGTACAACCTCTCAGATAGTCTTTGGGCTAGTTTCCGCAGGGCAGGGTACTCCATCTCCGGTACTTCCTCTTCGATGCCTACTGCAATAACATTAGCAGTATGAGGGGGACAAGTGTTACCTTCTTCCTCATGCTTTTCAAAAGGTATGCTGGCTGGTTCCTCCTCATCATCTTTGTCTCCCCATCCAGTTGGTTCGGGGGGGCCATAGTAGAATGACTCCGGGGGAGTGTATTTGACATAGTAGTCGTACTTCCCACTAGGCTCCCCTAGTGTGTCCCAGACTTCATCTAGTTGTTGGGAAAGCACGTCCCTTCTGCCTTCAGGAGGATCTTCATCCTCGTCGGGATATACATCCCACTTTGGGGCTCTGATTGGGTATTCCATCTCTCCTTCTCCTTCAGGGAACCCCTCTTTGCAGAGCTGATGAAAGTAACTTTCGTCGTCACTTGCCTCTTCAGCTTCTTCATCTTCCTTTAGCAGGATGGCCAGTATATGAGGAGTCCTGAGCTCCTCTTCATCATTGAATGCCTCCTCATCTCTTGGGAGGTAGCAGGATCTTCTTGGCATTTCTGCCGGCTTGTAGCTTCCGAACCGCAGAGAGATGCTCCCATCAAGGAGGCTCCTGCTCATGACCTCCTCAGGTTGAGGCGGTGCGGAGAGCTTCGTTGGTCGGACAGTCCAGCTGCGTCCTTGCAGCGCCTCTGCTGAGTACCTACGTCCTGGGAGGGCGTGTACTCCGTGGCTTGCTAGGTAGTCGATGACTCCTTGAATTTCGTAGGCAAAGCCTACGTTTGGGGTATTCGAGAGCCTTCCTACCATGCCTCTAGTGATTAATAAATTGGACTCACCACTTTGCCAGTTCTCGTATCCCTTAGTTAGGATAGAGACTTGTACATACTTGTAGAAGTCCTTGACAGTCATCATGACATTTGGTATAACGTATACCAGTTGACTGCCTTTTGCTAGGTCCACCTCCATCGTGGCCAGTAGTGCGTTGTTTCCTTCCCACCGGTTGTCGCGGAAGACGACCAGAGCCATGGTACCTACTTCCTGTCGGTGTAGGATCTGGAGTCGAAGTTGCAGCACACCGAGGTGTATGTACTGCATCCCGCTTTGTCGTAGTTGATGGTAGCTTTCCTCCTGTATGAATGGGAGGTCTACCTGGTCATTATCGACACAGAGGATTGCCTCCTCCGATCTATGTGTGTACACCCGATGGTGCACGTCGTCCCTCTGGGAGTGGTACAGAACCTCCGCTGGGACTATGGCAGCTCTCTCCTGCATTGATAGTTTTAATTGTACCTGAGGATCGATCTGCTGCTCTAGTGTGTCTTGCGGGGTGTTTCTCCCCATCAGGAGTCTACCCATTCTCCTGGTTGTTTGTTGAGCCGTATGAAGGTGCCTGTGGCTCCTCCGGTATCCCCGAATCTGATCTTCGCACATCGGAGATGGTGCTGGGATAGGTAGCCTTTGTAAACTAACTGGGTGTTGGTTCCTGGGGCCATCGCCTCCAAGCTTTTGCACTTCCTCAGCTAGTATCTGGTAAGGATCCCGAAAGACCCTTAGTTTGCCTCGTGCCTCCTGAGGCCTTCGTGTGTGCCTCTCGTGCTGTTGGAGAAGCTTGTCCAGCCATTCAAGGCTGTCGCCTGGTTCTCTTTGCTGGGGTTGTTGCCTGAACGCCTCAAGTACGAGTCCTCGGGCCTCTTGTTTTGAAAGGGGCCTGCTGTCTAGGACTGCAGTTGTTAAAGTCTTCAAAGAAATCTCGAGCCTCGAGATCTCTTGTGTGCAAGCTTTATGCAGTTCAAAGAGTTGCTTTAAATTCTTTAAGTTAACTCTTGATGCAATACAGGTTTTGTCGTAAATGACAGACAAATTGTAAGCTAGTTGGTTGGTGGAAACTTTTGTTACTAAAGCAAGGTCAAGACACTCAAGGCTAGAGGTTCGGGAACGTTCATACCCCTCCTGAATGGATTTTTCCCATGCTTCAGACATATGGGCTAAAAAGTTCACAGTTACTACAATTTCCCAAGGATAAATTCCAGTATTAGGTTAAACATGACAATTCCTTACTAGATTAAAGCAATGCTTCAGGATCATACAGGTGTGCCCTTGGACTTACTCACGGCCACTCGCCTTCACTGCCAAGTTAGGACCTGTCCTTTTTCCTTACACAAAGCTCTTCACCCAGTCAGTAAAAACCGTGCTTAATTCTAATCCGCAAATTACCACAAAGGAAAAAGATAGCACTTATGAATTCTTAACACAACATCTTAACACAGTAGTGTAAATCAGGATTTGGGTAATTACGACCCTTACCTCGCACTCTTGGCACCTTGACCTCTTGGGGGTTCTACTCCGCCATATCTTTAGCTAGCTCTGATACCATGAAATCGACCTTCCTAACGCCGGCGATGCTCGCCAAAGTTTTCGAGGTCTCGGAAGCTCTTTTCAAGAAAGAAAGTAGCAACAAGAAATAAGGAGAAGATATGGAGAAACTCTCGGATTCTTATTGCTAAATTCACACGATGCTTACAATACTTGGATACTTGGATTATTTTTTCGATGATGATTTACAACGGAGGCGTGCCCCTTATATAGAGGGCACGGTGATGTAAGCGCTCACATCAGCTGGTGGTATGAGCTAAGCGCTTACATCAGCATGATAGTTACCTATACTAGAGTAGGCCTATAGCCTTTACATAAGACTCCAAGGGAAGTCTTGTCCTAGGCGTAGCCTTTATATCCTAAGGCGTAGCCTTTATAGAAGACTCCAAAAGATATCTTATCCTAAGGCGTAGCCTTTATATCCTACGGCATAGCCTTTACAGAAGACTCCAAAAGACGTCGCTGTCATAGGCTGGTAGCTCGTCCTTTGGCTAGGCTCGTCCTCTTGCTAGGCTTTGACTTCTTATTTCGTAGCTCTAGCTGCTACTGTACTGTACAATAGGATGCTAATTTGCTGTATTAGCTACTATACTTCCCACCACGCTCCGCCTGCTACGGGACAATGGTAGGTATTGCCTGCATCTACTTGACTCGCGCTTTCTTGTTCATGAACCATTTGTGGATGTTGGCTTCAGAGATTGGTCCATGTAGTCGTAGCGCCCAAGTCAGGCCCTGTGTTTGCGTCTTTTTAGGGGGCCTGTCGCTTTGACGGAAAAGGCTGTTGAGTATCCGCAGTTGCGTTGGTGTCGGTGCCCACCGTCGTCCGGCTGTGGGTTCTGTGTTGTATCCCTTTGGCCATCTGACTTGCATGGAGCCTGTCAGGTGCTCCCTTGTTTTCTTGATAAGGAGCTTGATTTCAGATTGCTGCTCCTTGTCATAGTCTCCACATTCTATGTCCTTGAGAATTCTGTTGGTGTGGTCGTAGAGCTCTTGTATGATGAATCCCGGGTATTCTGTACGCCTTGGTACTTGCTCACCCTGAGGGATGTAGTGAACCACACAGTTGTGCATGACGCTCTCTGTAGGGATTACCTCAGTATGGAAACTATAGAAAAGTTTCCTTGTATCCCTGGATTCTCTTGGACTCCCATCTTCAGTGAGTGCTTCTTTTGGGCGATATAGCCATTGTCCTATGAGGGACACCTGTCCTCCTTTGTCTTGGAAAATCCCCTTGATAATAATTACATAGGGATGTTCATATATCGATTCGGGCGCTAGTAGTACCTCATCATGAAGATGGTAGGTTTCTCCATCTAGCCTGAATGCGAGGTAGTGTAGTTTCTCCTCTGGGCCCCTTCCGGAGGTTAGAACCGCCTTTCCTACGGGCTTTGTTGGGTACTCCTCTTGTGCCAGGGGAGAAGTACTTGTTGTTGGGGTAATAGAACTAGGCCCATTGTTATGCCTAGTGCACCCTTCCTTTTGCGGTTGGTATTCTTCTTCGAGTTGCTGTAGAACATATATGACTTCATTTTGTATGAGTGGGCGGAGGGAGTTGTGGAGGTTCTGAGGATCCTCCCCTTCTGAGATGCTGTATATTGCATCACTCTGGTCCTCCCCTTCCTGCATAGATATTAAGTCATAATTATCTGGAACATCTAGTTGCTCGAAGATGGCAACCCGTTTTACGTTCTTTCTGTCATTAGGGCATTCTCTGGCGAAATGCCCCATGTCTCCGCAGAGTTAGCACTTGCAGCGTCTGTTGCGCACAAGGTGCTTCCTTCTCTCAATGCGCACGTGGGTGTCGTGCGGCTTTCCTTTGTATGTCTTCGCCTTTCTGACCCCGTACTTCTTTTCTGTGGTGTAGTAGCCTGGGATCGGGATCTTGCTGCAGAAGGAAAGACCCTTGAGGGATCTTTTGAATGCGGCGTTTTTGCATTCCTCCTCCAGGTATTTGTAGGCGAATAGTATCCTGGGTATCACCCCGATGTTTACTCCAGGATACCTCTGATCGAAGGCCGCCTTCATTCTTCGGCCAATGTCTCCCGGCATTTTTAACCAGAACTTCTCCGATAGCTCCGTGCCTATAAACAACCTTCCAGTTTTGGTAGCTAACCTGAGGTAGTCATTCATGTATAAAAGGATATCTTTCATGTTTGTACATGAAAGTCTTTCCAAGTCCCGGTATGCCGTGTCTTGAGCCAAGGTTGAACCTTGGGCTGGATCCTCCAATAAGAAGACCCTTCTCATCTGGGAAAGGATATTTTGAGTGCCATCCCTTCCTCCTCCGGCTGCAATAATGGCTTGGTATTCTGTCCCATATAGCATACGCCATTGCACCCATGCAAGCCTGGCTGTTTCCCCTAGGAGGTTTTCCATGTATTCAATCTTGTCTCGCGCATCAGTGAATCCTTGCGCGGCAACATGGTTCCTCGTGATGGTTTCCCATCTTGCAAATGTTTCCTCACATAGCCCGAGCTGTTCGGGTATTATCAAGAGGGCTCCTTCGTTCTGTTGCGCGGACGGTAGGGTCCACCTTTCATTGTTGAAGCCTCTTTGGAAACTTCCTTGGTTTCGCTGCCCAGACTCCGTTGTTATTCTGGATATAGCTGGAGTCATGTTGGCCGCTGGTGGGTAACCTGGGGGTCCTGGTTCCATTGAAGCATCTGTGGGGGGCATGTACGGCCCGCTCGGAGATGTTGCCGAGGTTAGTGTACTTGTGTACAACCTCTCAGATAGTCTTTGGGCTAGTTTCCGCAGGGCAGGGTACTCCATCTCCGGTACTTCCTCTTCGATGCCTGCTGCAATAACATTAGCACTATGAGGGGGACAAGTGTTACCTTCTTCCTCATGCTTTTTAGAAGGTATGCTGGCTGGTTCCTCCTCATCATCTTTGTCTCCCCATCCAGTTGGTTCGGGGGGCCATAGTAGAATGACTCCGGGGGAGTGTATTTGACATAGTAGTCGTACTTCCCACTAGGCTCCCCTAGTGTGTCCCAGACTTCATCTGGTTGTTGGGAAAGCACGTCCCTTCTGCCTTCAGGAGGATCTTCGTCCTCGTCGGGATATATATCCCACCTTGGGGCTCTGATTGGATATTCCATCTCTCCTTCTCCTTCAGGGAACCCCTCTTTGCAGAGCTGATGAAAGTAACTTTCGTCGTCACTTTCCTCTTCCGCTTCTTCATCTTCCTTTAGCAGGATGGCCAGTATATGAGGAGTCCTGAGCTCCTCTTCATCATTGAATGCCTCCTCATCTCTTGGGAGGTAGCAGGATCTTCTTGGCGTTTCTGCCGGCTTGTAGCTTCCGAACCGCAGAGAGATGCTCCCATCAAGGAGGCTCCTGCTCATGACCTCCTCAGGTTGAGTTAGTGCGAAGAGCTTCATTGGCCGGACAGTCCAGCTACGCCCTTGCAACGCTTCTGCTGAGTACCAACGTCCTGGGAGGGCGTGTACTCCGTGGCTTGCTAGGTAGTCGACGAATCCTTGAATTTCGTAGGCAAAGCCTACGTTTGGGGTATTCGAGAGCCTTCCTACCATGCCTCTAGTGATTAATAAATTGGACTCACCACTTTGCCAGTTCTCATATCCCTTAGTTAGGAGAGAGACTTGTACGTGCTTGTAGAAGTCCTTGACAGTCATCATGACGTCTGGTATAACGTATACCAGTTGACTGCCTTTTGCTAGGTCCACCTCCATCGTGGCCAGTAGTGCTTTGTTTCCTTCCCACCGGTTGTCGCGGAAGACGACCAGAGCCATTGTACCAACCTCCTGTCGGTGTAGGATCTAGAGTCAAAGTTGCAGCACACCGAGGTGTATGTACTGCATCCCGCTTTGTCGTAGTTGATGGTAGCTTTCCTCCTGTATGAATGGGAGGTCTACCTGGTCATTATCGACACAGAGGATTGCCTCCTCCGATCTATGTGTGTACACCCGATGGTGCACGTCGTCCCTCCGGGAGTGGTACAGAACCTCCGCTGGAACTATGGCAGCTCTCTCCTGCATTGATAGTTTTAATTGTACCTGAGGATCGATCTGCTGCTCTAGTGTGTCTTGCGGGGTGTTTCTCCCCATCAGGAGTCTACCAATTCTCCTGGTTGTTTGTTGAGCCGTATGAAGGTGCCTGTGGCTCCTCTGGTATCCCCGAATCTGATCTTCGCAAATCGGAGATGGTGCTGGGATAGGTAGCCCTTTGTAAACCAACTGGGTGTTGGTTCCTGGGGCCATCGCCTCCAAGCTTTTGCACTTCCTCAGCTAGTATTTGGTAAGGATCCCGAAAGTCCCTTAGTTTGCCTCGTGCCTCCTG